>CM042016.1:98706574-98986574 GCA_023525715.1 Cichorium intybus | reverse complement strand
TATAAATCTGATATTTGTTAGTTTATTAATGTTATTAATTTGAACAAATTTGTTTTATCTTGCAGCATGTAACTCTTTGGTTCCAACAATTAATAGAGAAGTGGGTTGAAGGAGACAACTGGTGTATTATGCCTTCAAATTTCTTCCCTAACGCTAGTCCTCGAATTTGGAGGAAAGTGGCATCTGGTGAAGGTAGTGAAACCCATATGAGCCCGGCTTGGTGGACAGTGGATCGGGTACGTATATGATATTTCAATGTTTATATATATATATATATATATATATATATATATATATATATATATATATATATATATATATATATATATATATATATATATATATATATATATATATATATATATATATATATATATATATATATATATATATAAGTTTAAGGTCGTTAATAATAATCGAATTTATTTCAGGTGTTTTTTCACGTAAACGTTAAAGAGGCACATTGGATGTTAGGAGAATTACGTTTGGACACCATGAAAATCCACATTTACGATAGCTTCCTACAAGGTCATTTCTACGATCGCCTGGTACAACAAGGGCACATCCACACTTTCAAAAAGCAGGTTGTTGCCCTTTTGGATTCAATCAACTATTGGCAGAATCGAGGCATCCCTCGAATAGACGTTGATTTGGAGTTCATCATGGAAACATGGGTGCCTCAACAGTCCGGGCCATTAGGAGATTGTGCTGTTTGGTCTTGTTTATTGTTAGAGTATGCTATATCTGGGGTTCGGGTTCCTGTACAGGGGGACGAAGATTATACTCCCACAGATTACGCAGCTAGGAAGTTTCGTGAACGTATGGGTCGTATTTATTGGGCTTCCCGTTCAAGTTATTATTAGACGGTGTATGTGAAAATAAATTGTAGAGAATTTATTTCAATGTTATAAATTTGAGTATTTATGTTGTTATAAGATTCTAAAAACTTGCATCTACACAACGTTTTAGATAGAATACTTCATTACACACAAAAAAACATTACAACGTCATGGAAAGTAGCTGACATCCGTCATTTGCTAACGTTCATAAAAACTAAAAATACATATAAAAGAGGACCATACCTTAAACATAAACATAGGACTTAGGGAAGAATTTGAGATAGGTGCAAGCGGGCAGTGTCTTTGTGACATTCAAATAGACTTGTGTACTGTTCAATGAGACAAACTGCATTACGGAGAGTTTCACTTCTTTCTTGTAAAGTAGATTGCTGCCCAGATAATTGATTGATTGTAGACATTGTTGAGATAAAACGTTGAATATCTACAGGCGTTTGGATCATAAGCATTTGCAAATTATAATGCGCTACCTTTATACGCTCATCTGGTATCATACGTGTTATTTGGTAATCAAATTCCTCCAATTGTTCTTGGACATGGCGAAAAGCCCTGGTCATCAATAACACGTGAGTGTCAACCAATCTATTTATACGTTCGTCGAGATCTGTCAACTCATTATGTAAAACATTATCAACGGTTGCATCCTGATATAAAAATAGAAAAACAGTTAAGTGAAAACCAATTTCACATGTTAGAAAATTTAAAGTAATTAACAAAATGAAAATAATTATGATAGCTTACAACTCTGCTTGAGGAACCCCTTTGGTGATCCATTGATCAATATGAGTAACTGAATGAATCAAATCGGTTTGAAGTTTCTTTATATAAAGGATGGTAGGAGAAAATCATGTTGACAAGACAATACACTGCTCCCTATTACAGGACACCATAGAGTACCCTATGGACATGACATTTCACTGCATGGACATTATACGGGCTCCCATGGGCTGCGTTTTCCGTATGCAGAAAATTTAATTGACAAGACAAGACAGGACACTATAGAGTACGTTGTATGTCATGATGAGTTGTCGTTTCAACTATTACTGATATGACTGTCATTATCACTGATAACTTACTATTGTACATAGCGTAGCGTGTTGCATGAAAGCTTCAGTTGTCGTTTCAACTTTTTAATATCGCCAGTAATTTATGCAGTCATGTGACAGATGACTATTAAAAATTATATAGTTATAATAATTATGTCAAAGGAAGTAAAAGTGAGCATTCAATAGAATAGAAATCAAAGATGATCCCATGAAACTGTTATTACAACCTAAAAATAACGTAATTGTAAAAACAATTAAACCCCCATTTAGCTCAAATCCACGGTAGGATAAACAGCTTCACTCTGTGACATGCTACTAGAGTCACCTCTTATGCTCGTTTTCCCTTTATTGTCTGAACCACGACGTTTGCCTGATCCTTCTGGTTTACGGGTTGGAACTAACGCAGGACATGTAGTTCTTGTGTGACCCCTTTGATGGCAACGAGAACATTCTTTTATTATTGGACCCTCACCTTGTGACGGAATACGATCCATATTTCTCGGTCTTCCAGGTAGACGTCTGTCCATGACTGGTGGTCTTACAAAAATCAAATCGTCCGGTGTCTCCCAATCACAAGGGGTGGGTAGAGGGTTGATAATGGACTCGTAAGTCTTTCTATAAAACACAACCAGATATGCATTGTGCACCCATCCAGTGCAATCTCCATGGTTTAAGCTGTTTAAAACTCTTATTAGATGGCCACAAGGTATGCCAGATAGTTGCCACTTTCGACATGAACACGTTGCCTCTGCAAAATCGACAATCGCATCCCTAAGGAAGTCTACAACCTGGAATCTTGTACTTGAAATTGGATGGACTAGCCAGTTGCTGCTTTTAGTCATTCTTTTACGAATCTTTGCTTCCGCCCATGGAGTAAGTGTTGTTTTTATATCATCTAAATAAATATTTCAAGTTAGTGGGTCAAAATTTTCAATACAAAGTAAATACGACAACGTTATTAGTGTATCATGAACGATGTAAGTCTTACTTGCACGATTGCGGCGTTCAAAATACCATTGCTGCATTGTTGTTCGAAAAAAGTCAATTAGCATCAAGACTGGCATCTTTCTGGCGTAGCGGGATAGTGCGTTTATGGATTCCGCACTGTTAGATGTCATCATATTATACCGCATGCCTTCAAATCTAGACCGAGCCCATTTTTCTGGACATGCCCTGTCCAAGTACGCATACAATTCAGGATTATAATTGTTAATCCTTTGCATCCAGTCATTAAATTCTTCGATTGTATATGCTTTACACGCCCCCCAAAAGAATGACTTGATGCTTTTCTTGGATCCAAACTTGGTCACTACATTAGAATATAAATGATGACCACAAATTCCATGATGTGAGGTCGGAAAAATGTTTTCAATGGCTGCGGCTATTGCCGCATGCCTATCATATATGAAACTAAGAGATCCCATGTCGCCAACGCAATCGTGCAGTTTCTCCATGAACCAAGACCATGTTTCCGTGCACTCGCTCTTGCATATTGCATATGCTACCGGTAATATTTGATTATTACCATCCATTGCAACTGCCAATAACATAGTGCCCTTGAAGTCCCCCTTGAGGCGGGCAGCGTCTACCACCAATGTAGGTCTACACCAATTGCGGAAAGCAGTTAACTACAAAAAAGTTTGTTGTGTTATTGATACGGTTACATTCGTATAGTGGTAGTGAAATTTATTAGTTACAACAATACTTACAGCGCAGCCTAATGAAATATATATAAATTGAAATCGATCGTCACCATCTTTTCTGATTGAAGTTACAGTTCCGGGATTATGCTTTTGCAAGTTGTAGCAATACACAGGGAGTCTTGTGAACGATTCCGCTGGATCACCCCTTAACAGATACAATGCATGTTGTTTCGCCCTCCATGCTTGTTTGTAACTAATATCAATTCTGTACTTTGAATTGATATCACGAATTATGTCGTTGCCACGATATACCCTACTTTGGTTGGCAGCCATTACCTCAGACAAAAGATGACCCAATACTTTCTTGTTTGCTTGGCGATGGTTTGGGTTGAGTTGTGAAGACGAGCACGTGTGTTCATCAACAATCTTAGTGCACTGGAATGAGCCGTCACCGCCTTTTTCTGATGTGGCTGTAAAACACCAACTACAGTTATCTTGACAACAAATAGCCTCATACCTTGTTTTTGTTGATCTTCTAACTTTGTATTGAAAGCCTTCGGTCATACTTTTAACACCAAGTGCAAGTTTCATAGCGTCTTTGTCTTTATAGGCTTGGAAAACTCTAATCTTTTGTGATGGGTGGTGGCTGTAAGATGAGCTTTTTATTTTTGATGGTACAGGACATGGCGGCGGCTGTGGCATACCGTACAACAATGTGCTTTTTAACCGATTGTGTCGAGCATCCTCCGACCCTCCTTCATGGTCGTTTTGATCAGCCGTCACTCCTTCGTCACGATCACTTCCTTCCAAGTCCGATAAACGTAAATCACCATCCACGGGATCCCCATTTGGTGCTAGATTACCATCATTTAGAAGGACACAAACTTTATCGTAGTCTTTTTGATCAGTCGTGTCTGCATTGCTCATCATATTTTTGGCGCCAAAATCATCCGCACAAGTACCAATGTCGTCCTCTCCTGCGTAGTTGAAATTTTCAGGTTCCACATAGTGGATTGGTTCTTGGAAGACGGTTTCTGGAACAGTGTCGGTGGTCATAATATTACATGGAGCGTTGTTGCTCCCAAATCCGCTGGACTTCTTTTCCTGTGATGTTTTGCACAGGTCGTTACTTCGAATCTCGTCATCTGCAACAACGTAAATAGGAACGATGGTGTTCACAGCTTCGATAACTTCTATCAAATGCATGATATCACTGTCATCAACTATCTCCATAACATAGTTATATTCTGGATGTTGAATTGATAATCTAGCACTCGATTGAGCATCGAAACCCGCCTTTGATTTTACCAAACAAGAAAAATCATGAAAATTTATATGTGAACTAAATTTCACTCCGTAATTCTTATGGTTTGGGCTAACGTATTTAGGTTGCCCATCAACTATGGACCAATGCCCACCGGTGCACACTAGAACAAAATATTTTTTCTGGGATGAACTCATTGTGTAATGTAGTTTAGATTGAATTTCACTCCGTAATTCTTATATTTTTTTCTGGGATGAACTCATTTATATAGTTTGTATGACAGCGAACCTCGCAGTCATACAAACGAATACGCAGTCAAAGTTGTACGAATACGCAGTAAAAGGTAAACGAATACTCAGTCAAAGGTTGTACGACAACGCAGTCAAAGTTGTACGAATACGCAGTCAAAGTTGTAAGACTACGCAGTCAAAGTTGTACGAATACACAGTCAAAGTTGTACGAATACGCAGTCAAAAGTTGTACGACTACGCAGTCAAAGTTGTACGAATACGCAGTCAAAGTTGTACGAATACGCAGTCAAAAGTTGTACGACTACGCAGTCAAAGTTGTACGAATACGCAGTCAAAGTTGTACGAATACGCAGTCAAAAGTTGTACGACTACGCAGTCAAAGTTGTACGAATACGCAGTCAAAGTTGTACGAATACGCAGTCAAAAGTTGAACGTCAACACAATGTTGTATGAATACGCAGTCAATGTTGTACGACTACGCAGGCAAAGTTGTACGGATACGCTGACAATGTTGTACGACTACGCAGTCAAAGTTGAACGAATGCACAGTCAATGTTGTATACAGTTATAAATACTGTTACAAGCTAGTAAGCATTTCTGGATTTACATTATGAGTTCTTCTAAAGATGCTACTTGGCATTGTGATGATGAGGATTGTTACATTTGTTCAGATATTAACCCTTTTCCCGATGTCTGCCCAGGTCAGCCAGGATATTCTATGAATGATCCACTGCCAGATAAAATGCCTGACTATATATTTGATGCGATGACACGCGCAGAAGAAGAAAACAAAAGAGACCTGGAAAAAACAAGGATTCTAGATGACCGTATAGAAGTCCTTTGTGAGAAATTGAAGGAAAAGAAAATTTGGGTTAAAGATACGTCTATGAAGCTAAAAAATGCTAAACGTTGGATTGAGGAAACTGAACAACAAGTTTCTAAGCTTGTGGAAGAAAAAAATCGTATTGCGGATGTTAGTAGGATAAGGGGAGATTTTATCGACCGTGAAAAAACAATGTATCCGTTGCAATTCCCAAATTTGTGGCCTAGTAATTAAGATTATTTATTATATTATTCACATTAAAGCAAATCGCAGTCTATATACTAGACAGTTGATGTGACAATTAAGTAGATGTAGGTAGAGTGGTTTGTTTGTATCTGTATCTTTCCTACTTTTCATCTCTATATAAAGGTGTGCTCTTATGGTCTAATGCCTATCTTTTTGTTGTATCTGAGTTTGTTCCATCGTCAAAATATCAAATGGCAAGAACATGCAGTTGTTGCGGTTATCCTACACTAATACGTGTGTCGAATACAACCAGAAACCCAGGAAGACAGTTCTATGCTTGTAGTAACAAGGTAATATTATAATATCGAACCCACCTATGTTTTATAATATGATCGTACTATATGATAACATTTGCTGTAATATCATTAACACAGATTCTAAACTGTGGCTTTAATGGGTGGGTCGATGAAGACAATGTTGTTGCCAAAATTCAAAGAGATAGAGAACTAAGAAGGCTTCAACTCGAGAATCGAAATTTGAAGATCGTCCTAGTGCTCAGTTGGATGCTTTTTGTAGCCATACTAGTTTATAAAGTCTAATTACCATATAACGGTGATGAATTGTGTAATGGTAGTAAAGTAAATCCTTATATGACTTTACTGAACCATCTAGTAGTTTTCCTAATGTGTGTAACGTCGTTGGACTCTAATTTAAATTTCTATGTTGTCCTTAAAGATCCAACAGGTAAACATAATTTTGCAATCATGAAGTAAACTTAACCAAAACCTTGAATCCCGTACCAACTAAATAATACTTGTCTTGAATAGGAAACACCAAAAACTTTTTTGTAAACTTAACCAAAACCTTGAATCCAGGACCAACTGCTTCGTCTCCTATGAACTACACCAAAGATGTAACATAACAGTCGGAGTTTGCAGAAAGAAATAGAAGCAATTTCGGTAAATGCAGCTAAAGACAAAGCTAATATAAAGCTAATGGGGGGAAAACAACGAAATACCTTTAACACAAACGTCATATATCTAATACAAAGCTAATGGGGGGAAAACATTTAAGACAAACCTAAAGGGGGTAAAACATCCACCATGTTGACAGGTACATGCCATTCACTTTGAGGGGGTACAGCCTGCACCACTTCCGTTTGATATGCAGCTCTATATGCAGCCGTAGTGAAATAAATGTTCACCGTATTAAAATCCTCCTGTAACATCATATAGGTTCGATACGTAGCCAGGCCGTGACGACATGGAATACCAGAACTCCTAAATTTTCCACAATCACAAGTGTGTTCACGCAGGTTAACAAGATATGTTTTCGTGAAGTCACGGACAAAAAACTCGGTGTTGTATAATTCCGTTACTTCACATGGTTCAGACTTGCGCATTCGTCTATAAAGTATGTTCTCTGCATAAGGGGTGAGTTCATGATGCAGCATGCCTGAAACAAATCATTAGGAAATTAGCATAAGTCTAAGTATCTTACACACAAATATAATTAAATAATAACGATTAACCTCCCAAAGCACCGCGATCAGCATAAATACGTTGCAGCATGTCAACGAAAGTCCGAAGAAGTGATATTATTGGTAAATCTTGCTGAGCTGCAGAGACCCAACGAATCTCATCGGGCATTATTATGGAGAGGATGTTGTAACGGAAAATAGGGAACATCACCCGTGCCCATTTTTCTTGAGAAATACCTTCAAACCAGGTCATTATATCTTGGCCCCCGTGTTGGACCAAAACATCTCTAAGTATAGCAAAGTTCGGTTCAAAATGACGTAATTCGTAAGCCTTGCAAGTCTGGCAGAAAATATGTGGACATTCTTGAAATATTGGCATTCTATCAACAAAATATTTAAACACACTTTTGCAACAATATCCATGGTAACAGTGTGGGAACACATGAGATAGGGCGACCTCTAAGTGATTGGACAATTTGGTAATGAAACAAACTTCTCTAGCATTTCTAAAGCATTCATGTAGTCTCATAAGGAACCATGTCCACGAATCTAACGATTCTGAGATTCCAAGACCGATTGCTATTGGTAGAGGTTGATGGTTTCCATCTACCGAGACCGCTACGTACATTGTATGGACGTATGGTCCATTCAATGGTAGGCACTCCAGGAAAATGACTGGTAGGGTGGTAGAAAGGAATGTATGCATCTACAAAAAGGTTTACAACAATTGTTAGTAGTATAAAGTTGTGATCATTAGATTAAAAATATGATCAGAATAACAACTTACGACACATCCTACAGCCATAAAACAAAATTCAAATCGTTTCTGGGCATCTTGCTTTATGCTAGTGATTGTATGTGGGTTCGCAAGTTGAAGGTTATGGAAGAAGAGGGGAAGGCGGGTAAAGCTTTGTTTGTGTTGCTTGGTTGATGTACTCATTTTGGATAATAATTGAAATACAAACTGATTGATTACAAAGTATGGAGATATCCACGTATTTATATCCTACTTATTTCGATTACTATTGACTACACACCCTACCTACTGCTAAAAACTATAGACAATACACTGCTCCCTAATACAGCACAGTGTAGAGTACCCTATGGACATGACATTTCACTGCATGGACACTATACGGGCTCCCATGGGCTGCGTTTTCCTCTAGATGGGCTGCGTTTTCCTCTAGATGGACTGTGTTTTCCGTATGCAGAAAATGTCGTTGACAAGACAAGACACTGCTCCCTATTACAGGACACCATAGGATACCCTATGGACATGACATTTCACTGCATGGACACTATACGGGCTCCCATGGGCTGCGTTTTCCTCTAGATGGGCTGCTTTTTCCTCTAGATGGACTGCATTTTCCTCTAGATGGGCTGCGTTTTCCTCTAGATGGGTTGCGTTTTCCGTATGCAGAAAATGACGTTGACAAGACAATACACTACTCCCTATTACAGGACACCATAGAGTACCCTATGGACATGACATTTCACTGCATAGACATTATACGGGCTCCCATGGGCTGCGTTTTGCTCTATATGGGCTGCGTTTTGCTCTATATGGGCTGCGTTTTCCTCTAGATGGGCTGCGTTTTCCGTATGCAGAAAATGTCGTTGACAAGACAAGACACTGCTCCCTATTACAGGACAAGACAAGACACTGTAGAGTACCCTATGGACATGACATTTCACTACATTTCGCAGTCAAACCCACTTATTTCGTAGTCAAACTAATAAATGCGATTTCCCTAATTTCTATATAAATAAATTTTTTCATGTCAACTATCACATCTACACGATCAATCAAATTTAGATATTTTTTTTTGTAAACATGTCTGGTCAATCTCAGAAGTTAAAACGGGTATTGGAAAAACGCAAGGCTCCTTCTACATCAACAACTCCACCTACTATTGATGATAGGATGCCAGAGGAAATGAAAAGAATTCTCCTTCACAGCGCCTCTGAAGTCGACAAACAAATTCAATCAATTGCTGAAGATACAAAATTCTTAGAGGGTCAACGAAGATTACTTGACGGTAAAAAAAGTTGGATAGCTTCAAAAAAACAAGAAGTAATAGAAGCTGAGAAATGGATTAAGTCAACCAAAGCAAACATTGATCGAGAGATGGATAATGTATTGTCACTTGGTCAAGAAATTACTGAAAAAAAGTTTTGGGTAGCTAATATGAAAAAAAACTATCCATATGAGTTTCCTGAGTGGCAAATTAAAGATTAGTTTTTCTATTTTGTATTATCAAATGTTATTTTCTTAAGTATGAATGTCGTAGGTATTAATTATTTCTATTTCAAGGTTGGTTTTTAGGGTCTCAGTAGTCATTTGTCGCTTATTGTTTGTATCTCAGTACTTATTGTTTGTATCACTTTATGTATCTCAGTACTCTATATATCTTTATATTTAATGGTCACATCAACCCTCTCCCCTGTATTATTATTCCCCACCTACCAACCCATTCTAAATGTTATATATATACACCTTATTTCACCTTAACATTCTTCACACCAAACCATCATCACTCATCGAAAATATCGTAGCCCAAATATGTCTGCTTCATCCTCAGACCGACAAGGAAAACCTTGGCTCATGCCTGAAGACCTTAGAAAGCTAGTTACACAGAAAGAAGAGGAGATTGAATCTCAAAACAAATCTATTAGGCAGCAAAAAAAACAGTTGGATGAAATACAGGAGGAGGTTGTCAAAAAAATAAAATGGGTCAAAAAGACACAACAAGATATCAAACAAGCAACTATCTGGGTGCAAAAACAAAAGGAGGCTGTTGAACACGGCGACCTGGAGCTGCAAATTAAGGTCAAGGAAATGAAAAGGAAAAACAATTGGGTGATTGCAGAGAAAAAAAAATATCCTCTTGATTTCCCAGATTTATGTGATAGTAATTAGACGTATTGCGTATGTTTCTCATGTTTCTATTATCATGTAACCTCTTAATTAGTATGTGCTTTTATAATATTTGTCTTTGTTTTTATTTAATATCAGTAATAAATATTACTATATAAACGTTAGCGACAACCTTCTTTAGACCTTCAAAAAGTAAATCTTTCTGACATCAAATAATTTGGTTAATCACGTTTGTGAACACATCTACTGATACACTTCACGTTAAAAAAAAATTCAAGTAAATCGGAGTTTGTATGGAGAAACTACGGTCGTTCAAAGTTGGACAAAATAAAAATAAACGTTACCGACAACCATCTTTAGACCTTTAAAAAGTAAATCCATCCGACATCAAATATTTTGGTTAATCATGTTTGTGAATACATCTACTGATACACTTCACGTTAAAAAAAAATTCAAGTAAATCGGAGTTCGTATGGAGAAACTACGGCCGTTCAAAGTTGGACAAAATAAAAATAAACGTTACCTACAACCTTTTTTAGAGGTTCCAAACGAACACTTTCGGACATAAAAAATTATTTTTAATCATGTTTGTGAACACATCTACTCATACACTTCACGTTAAATAAAACTTCAATTCAATCCGAGTTCGTATGAATAAATGATGAGTGTTCAAAGTTGGACAAAAATTATAACTAAACTCATGAACCTCAAGAACATGTGGGAGGAGAGGAGAGGAAAACGCAGGGGAAGGGGAGGAAAACGCAGGGAAGAGGGAGGAAAACGCAGGGGAGCTTGAAGATGGCTTGAATATGGCTTGAAGAGAGGAAAACGCAGCCAAAGGGGGGAAAACGCAGCCAATAGCCACGAAAACGCAGCCTTTGGCTGCGTCTATGAGGAAAACGCAGTTAAAATGACGAAAACGCAGGCGCCCCCTGCGGCCTGCGTTTTCGTTGGCTAAATTGAAGCAGGACCCGATTTTTTGGCTATTTTGAGGCAAACCCCTAAGGGATTAGGCTATTTTAGTCATTTTCTCATTTTCTTATTCATTGTTAAAGCAATGTGTCATAGATATTTTACAAATAAAAAAGCAAACAACAAATCCAGATTTTGTTTACTTGATAATCTACAAAATTAATAAATAAACATTAAATAAGAAAATGTAGTATTTTGAGAAGCTATAAAATTCAAAGGCAATCAGTAAATGAGATTTTGCTGTAATTTATAATCTATAAAGTAAAAAAAAAATAGATTTTGAGTAATTGAAATAGATACTTTTGAGGCTTTAGATAACTATTTCATCCTTTGTAAACCTTCATTTTGAAATGTCGTTTTTCACGTTATGTTTTAAAGTCTTAAAGTTTTAAACCTAAGATAGTTTATTTCAAAATGTCAAAACAAAATATGGCACATTTAATGTTAACAATTACTATATTAGGGCATGTTTGGATAAGTTTCTTAAAAGTGTTTATTGGCTTCTTAAAAAGCCAATAAGTAAAAAAAACACGTTTGGATAGTGAGAAGTTTTTTCATTTTAATTTTCCAAACACCTTTAAAAAGCTATTTTTAAAAAGTCATAAAATGATTTTTGAGGAGATCATGATTTTTTGAAGAAAAAATTACATAAATAACCCCAACTACTACCAATCCTACTTCTTTAATGTCATTTTTGGTCATTTTACATATATTAAAGCTAAACCAAACATTGTTTAAACCTTCTTATCAATTTATTAACTTTTCTCACCACAAAAGCTTATTCAAACACTTTTTTAAAACCTCATTTCTAAAAAGCCACTGACTAATAAACACTTTAAAGATCAAAATAAAATACCATATTTAATATTAACGATTAATATATTTGAGATACTATGTTAATACGACTAAAATAACACTAATATATGACTGAGAGAATTTTGTCTAAATTTTTATAAACTTTTATAATTACTTTATATCCTTATTAAATTTGAAATTACATGTATATCCCTATAAAACCTATAAACTAACATATATACCCAAAGTCTTAATTTAATTATAATTAATCTTTTTAAAAAATAAAAATAATTTTTCAAGTTGATTTTTTATTGTTAATATTGGTTGAATTCATATCAGATTTTGAATTTGGACTCTCACTCTATTCAGTCGATCAATATGTAGGGTATTTTGGATTTGATATCTACTTTGGATGGATGGCAGCTCCAAACAAATAAGTTAAATTTGTCAGTGATCGACATCGGATGGATGGTAGCTCCAAACATAGCAACTTGTTATGTGAGGAATTTGTTGCATGGGGTTTAAGATGCTATTATGGCATTTATTAGGGACCGATGTTGTTGTTCTAGAAAGTTGTGCATGTAAACCCCTCATATTCCATAATTATTGTCACAAACGATTTAGAAACACACGATCATGAATTGGAGTTTAGAGGGTTGCTTCCTTTTAGTAACATCAAGAAACATAAATATACGAGAGCACATTTATAATATTAGGTATGTATTGATACAACATACGAGCAATCATCATACCCGATAAACCAAGACAAGGAAAAGCTCTCCGAAACGGTTTAATGGCATCCATTCGACCATAGGTTTGTAGTATCACATTGATTGCATGAAAAGGATTTGGATTGTTGGGGGACTGTTGATGGGTACCTATCATGATATTTCCGGTGTCACGCATATGCTATGGCTTAGGTTCCTAGTGATGGTATTCAAAGGTGGTGTTGTATGTGTCATGTGCTTTGAAACATAGAAGAAGAAGAAGAAAAGAGAGGCACGAGAGACTTCCAGTCTCTCTGTTTCAGAATCTATGTATGTGTATGGTCGTATTCCAATAGCAAGAATCGGAGAAGGTGGCAGCACCGGCTTTGACCGATAGTTCTATGACTTCATGCTAGAACGAGAAAGAGATACAAAGACATAGAGTAAGTCAGATTCAATGGAGATAGTGTAATAACCCTGTTGGTTCGGTTGTGGCTACCTAAGGCAGAGATTAGCAACACTGGGAATGGCTGTCGGTTCAGTTTACCGAGGGATAGAGAGGCAGAAATTTTAGAACCTGATGATGGCACCGGCTATTTCTGGTTTGATGTTAGCATTGGGTGTGCGTCATGCCTTTGTTGATCAATTTCATTTGTCCACCGAAGTGTTACAACTCCGGCAGCTGTCGGTGATGATGTATGAGAAAACAAGGGAGACAGAGAGTTAAAGAGGGTCAGACTCGATGGGGGTAGGGCAGCAACCCTTCCGTTTTCTATAATGGTTAGCTAAGGTAGAGGAGAAGCTTCACCGATGGTGGCTGTTAGTATTAGAGCTGATGGTGGTGGTGGCCTCGTTGGCTTGTAGCAAAGGATAGCAAGAAAGGTAGGAGATGAAGGCCGACCTATGTTGCCATTAGTCGACAGTTGCACTGGCAATGGTCGGTTGGTCCGTCGAATTAGATGAAGGTTGGCCTATGGACTCGACATTTCATATGGCTAACTTATTTGAGTGTATGTTGTATGTAATGTGACTAACCATGAAGTATTGGTGACAAAAGTAGTTCGGTTGGCTGGTCACGAAGTACCAGTAGGAGAAAGGAGAAATGGTCAGTGACGGACGTACCGTGGACAACCCTTCGGCGAACAGTTCTGCATATAAGTGGCGGAGGTACAGGGACAGCCATTCGTCGAACAGGCCCACGTATAAGTGGCAGAGGTACCGAGGACAACCCTTCAGGGAACCGGCCCGCGTATAGGAGTTGGTACCATCAATATGTGTTAATGTAATGCAATGATGATTATGATATGGTTAAGTTATATTATGATGGATACATGTGAATGTATGAAAGTGATACGTGAATGCATGTGATTGATATAATATGCGAGTACTGTGTTTCTTACTAAGCGTTTTCGCTTACCCTATGAATTCTAACATTTCAGGTTTAAGGGCTATTTTGGAAAAAAGACACGACATGATCGCTCCGGACTCGTATCAAGTTAAATGAAGGGACCTTTTAAGTAATTTATCATGTTTAGTCTTCTGCTTATAATTTTAGATTTGACTTAAAGTTGGACATTTCTAAGAAAGTATTTCTGAAAGTATAATGTGAATTTAAGATTTTATTTTGCAAACTACTCGTTGGTTTAAGATTAAATTAAGTCTAAGAGGTTTTGTGAAAGCTAGTTTTAACACCCATACTCTGATAAACTCTTTTTTAAATTTTTTGAAGGAATTCTATGAATTTATTTACAGATATATACTTAATATTTTCAAAAAAAAAAAATATAGGGTGTTACAGTATGATTCCTTATCAATGCAAATTCTTTCTCAATGTAGCAGTCCTTATGAATATGTGATTCCTTATCTCCTTCACGATAATATAAGATAAACCGTCATTGTTTATCTAATTCAACATAATTACATTTCAACCCTCCAACTTTAGTAGTTTCTTATTAATCCATCGTAAGATAAAAAATTAACAAATCAATCTTCATACTTTCACTCTTGTCATTTTAAACTTGAATCATACTTTGTGTGTAACCCAAAAGGCACTACAAGAAACAACCACCTTACGACGAGACCCAGGGATGACTCAAGTCATCGCAACACTTACAACTATAGTGGCGACATGTCGTCTTCATAGAGTCGACCTTTAAACTTTGACCGCTTATCCTGTAGTGAAGACATATTGTTGAAATACTTCAGGTGGGAAGGAAATCATTTTAGGCGGGTTTGACAAGTCGTCTCCAAAAATTTTTAAAAATATTTCTCCTTCTTTATATTAATTAAGTCATTAAATGCCATGACGTCGTATGTGGAAGGCCTACCATGATGACATGTCGTCACCATACCATCTCTATATCCCCAATAACAATAGTGAAGACCTATTTTCCTTTTGTGCTTTATCTTGATTTTCTCTCTTTCTATAGTCGATTTTCGGCGACAAGGTGCCTCTCCTCTAGCGAAACGCATGTATAGTATCAAGTTTGACATATTTGTTTGTTACATGTCTCTAATGGTATATATTTTAATTTCATGTGTACCCTCACCTTCGGCAACTTGGGTTGACCTCTAACGACTTTGGGTTAACGACTTTGGGTTACCTCTGGTTCAGCTCCGACGAATCCTCTCCGTTTGCAATCTCTCCGATCCATTTTTGGTTAGTCATTCTTAGTTTAATGGTTCTAAAACAATATATTTATGCTTGTATATGTTATAAGATGGATTAGGTATTGATTAAGTTTCTTAAACCGTCCATTAAGTCCTTAATATGTGGCTAAATAAGACTTGATCAATCTATAAAAATGACTTGTCATCGTTATAGATTGATATATAGGGATGAAAATTCGTTTGTATAGGATTTATTAATCTTTTTTTTAATATCATGAAAATGTGTAGCGTCTAAGCTTTTGGAGCGACATGTCATCAGCCCTATGATGACGATATTTGTGGTCTATTGCGACAAACTTGTAAAGACGAAGCCTATAACGATGACATGTCGTCATAGAGATCTATATCCACGACTTTATGACCTATAGCGATGACAAATATCGTCTTTGTAGAGCCTATTTCTTGTAATGATAATCATACTAGAAATAGAGATGTTTCTTGCAATGATAATCGTACTAAATATAGACATGTTACTGATTGTGTGAGCGTATTTCCAACAAATTCTATTTTATTTTATTTTATTGTTTTTTACAAACAACCGGTCAAGATTATTGACGGATAAACATGGTCTAATAGCCACTAATATTTTTGTTGGCTAAAAATCCATATGTGAAACTATGTTGTGGTGATGTATTTCGGCTCCGTGCCCTCCCTCTCCACTGTTGTGGCATTATCTTTGCCTTTATTAATTGTGATTATCATCATCATCTTTACTTGAAGGAAGGAAAGTAAGAAAAGAGAGTTTTTCATAACGGTTTGTCTTCTCTCTGGTGGTGGAGGGGTGTGGGAGATAGTGGGAGACGATGGGGACTTTTTTTTTTTTTTTTTTTTTTTTTTTTTTTTTTTGGGGTGGAGGTAAGGCTATGGGATTGGGATATGGGGACATTTTCTTTGTGTGTTATCGTGGTTTAGTGTGTTGTGTTTTGGTTGGATAGTGGCGTGTTTGAATTTTGATCCAATTTTTTTTAAGAAATATTGAAAATGTGACAGAAATGTATTGAGTGAGATAGAAGTGTAGAATAAAATATAAAATATGTATAAATGAGTGTGACTTGGCTCCTCATCCCGTATAGCCTAATATTCCCAGCTTTTTGTAAGGACCTTCGCGGTCTTTTTGTTTCGTGTGAATATTGGTTGCACTGTTTCCCTTTTACTTGCGAATTTTGGATTGTGTAATTAAATTGTTGATTTTAATAAGAGACTAGTACAGACGAATAAAACGAACGAACACATGGATTTAAATTATTTATTCTATTAGTCCAGAAGGATAAAACAAAAAAAAACCCATGAATTTCAATAATTTATTCAGGTAAGTTTTCAAACGGGGTGCAAGGATTTCAATTATCTGACAGTCCATCTTGAGCTAACGGTTTTCATATTATATAATAACCAATCAACCCTTTCGATTTATATACAAGATGACATTGTAATTTAGAAAATCAATATTGTTATACTAACAATTCTTTTAAGTTTTATGTGATTTAGATTAATTAATCTGAACATAATAAGAATTATACAATATTCGTTCGAAATTGAGAATATGATCTTCAGACATGTACAATGACAAAAAGAGTTTGAGAAGAAAATATATTATTTGGTCACATATGCGTAATTATGGATTTAATAACACTTCAAAATTCAAATGATATCCGGAATAATAATATGAATGTTTTGTTAATGGAAAAATATCTAACGAGGGAACCTCGTACTTGTATTGCAGACATCCGTTAATTAGACGCAGCAGTTAACAATCATTTTTATAAACTTGCAACTTGTAATAGCTAGTGCTTTCACGGACGCAATACTACTTTTTCTTAGATTCCTTTTCAGTTTTCTCTGTATAAAAGGTCAAGCCTTTTTGACAATTTAAAAGGGTTAAATATGTAAAAAACTTATTATGTTATTCAATATTTATTGAGTGTATTCTATAAAAGGTTTTATTATTATTATTATTTTTTTCTGTTTTTCCAGTTTAAACGGAACGTTTTATTATATTTAGACAAAACTTCATAAATGGTCCCTGTGGTTTCACAGGATATCAACTTTAGTCCCTAACTTTCAAAAACCTCACGGATGATCCCTGTGGTTTGAAAACTTTTCATAAATGGTCCCTCCGTCAACTTTTGGCTGCTAAGTAGATAACAGCTGAGGGCAAAATGGTCTTTTCTATGACAGGGACCATTTATGAAGATTACTCAAAGTTTATTTCTCTTTTTTCTTTTTAATTCATTTTATTAAAGATTTTGTATTAAAATAAGAAAAACCCAACGCATTATCCGGTTCTCTCACTCACACCAACACATCTTCTTCGCCTGAGAGAATCACCATCGCAGCTTCACCAGACCTTCATTATCATAAACATGCATCATCGTTGTTTTCTCCCTCTCCAGAAATTCATCATCATAAACAAAGAAGAACAAGATGGTTTCATGTTTACCTAGGTTTGTGTGTATATGGGTTTGAAGCAAAACCGATTGAGGGCTAACCATCGGAGGTACTTTCTCCCGTCGTTCAATAAATACAGCTTGAAAGTACTCAATTAATTCCAATTCCCAATTTTTCACAACGTGATTTTCAGCATGTTTGAACAATCGATCCTAATTTTTCCCCACCTGATTTTCAACTTGGAGGTTCTTAAAATTTGTTGGAACAACAAACCAAATCGCATCAATCTGATTTTCAGCTTTAAAATTGTATCAGATTCGACGAAGATGCAGAGTCGATGGAGATGCAGGAAGCAGATTTAACGAAGATGCAGACTTGACGGGAAACAGAAGAACATGTGAAGGGAAACGGGAAGCAAGTCCGGGGGGAACAACACCTTACCATCTCCCTTACGCGAACACGTTACCACTTCCATCATCCCCCCCCCCCCCTTGTCTCTTCCCCCTTCTCTCTTACGCGAACACGCTACCACTTCCACCATCCCCTCCGAGCAACCCCCAAAAGTGTTACCGCCATCGGTGGAGGAATTCATTCCGTCTTATGCAAACAGGGCTAAACGAGATAAGTCTTCTCCTAACTTGAGCAAGTTGAATCCTAGAGTGACGATTGGGCGTAGGTCGACTCCAAGGAAGAACCCAAAAGACCAAAAATTTGATTTCATGGAAGATGTAGAAGAAGAGACTGATGAACTGGTTCTTGACCAGATTCTTGTTGATATCGAGAATCAGATGCAGCTTGCGATTGTTAACCCATCAATAGGTTCAAATCCGTCTGTCGTTCCTTCCTTATCGGAGCTTGTTAGTCCCGATTCAGTTTTGCCTTTGAACCCGATGAATTGCACCACGACGTTCTGTTATGAAATATCCCACCCTTGCTCTGAATCAGAAGAAGTCGCAAGAGAATCTCCAATACCCGTGAAATTGAAGTAATAATGTGCATACTTTACCCCCAATCTCCCTCTAATACTTCGATCATTGCTAATGATGCTAATTTCCCCCCATTGCCCATTTCCTCCCCCAAAACTCCTACCCACCCTCCGCTCCTAATCGGAGTTGCTAATTTGGGTTCTACTTCTATTCTTGGAAACCCGAACTCTCCTCCATCCCCCTGTCTCGTCCTTAAGGACCAGTAAAGTTTTTCCCCCTCCCCCTGATTCAGAAGATCAACCTGTTTATATTCCCAGAAGAGTCGTAACCCATCTTTTCTGGTGAACCGTATCATTTCTCTATCTATCATCACCAACACCTACGTTTCTATCTAGATCATTAATTTGTAACCATCTTATAGATGTATTCTTTAATAATCAAACACCTGTTGATTTAATTAATTTGTGACCATCACAACAGAGATTGGAGATGCAGATTGATATCGTCAATGGATGTGTGTGTGTGTGTGAGGGAGAGGGAGAGAAAGAACCATCGGGTTGGTGGCAAGAGGTTTGGGTTTTTATTTTATTAAAAAAGTATATTAAAATAAAAAAGGAAAAAAAACTAAAAAATAATGTTCATAAATGGTCCTTACTGTGGAAAAGACAATTTTGCCCTCATCCGTTATCTACTTAACGCCTAAAAGTTGACGGAGGAACTATTTATGAAAAGTTTTCAAACCACAGGGACTATCCTTGAGGGTTTTGAAAGTTAGGGACTAAAGTCGATATCTTTTGAAACCACAGGGACCATTTATGAAGTTTTGTCTTATATTTAAGAAAAAACCTAAATTATGGAGAACATTTTTAAAGCAGCTCCATTACCTGGTTTTGCAGATCATTTTTTAAAAAACTTCAATTTTTTTTTCCTGAAAAACACCCTAAAACTTTTTTTAAAAAAAAACCTCACATTTGACAAAATTTCCGATTCTAAATTTTCCTTTCGGGAAAAACTTCACATTTGTGCTAGTTATTATATTATTGATAGAGGAAGATGGAGTGTAAGACCCTAACCCGGAAAGTCAAGTTCTGAGTCTTAATGAGTCAAAGTGTAAAACCCGGAACCAAGTTACGAGAGAATGACATTTAATAAAGACAAAATAAAGAAAATGGTGGAAAATGATAAATAGCGGCACTATCTTTAGAGATAGCGGCACTATTGAGCCAAATCCCATGGCAGTCGCGTTTCAGATTGTTCGCGACAATGACCTTTCAGGGGACTGAAGATAGCGGCGCTATCTTTAAAGATAGCGACTCTATCTTTGCCTGATCGGGAATAACTCCAAATTTTCGTGATCTGGGTCATTTTTAAGCCACTTAACACCTCCCACTTCGTCATTTTGCCTCTAGAACTCCAGAGAACATCCCTAAACCTTCTCTAAAGCTTCCATGGTGTTTTGAGCTTCATTTGTGGGTTTGTGAAGGTTTTTGGAAGAAGAAGAAGGTAGCAAGGTGCTCAAGAGAAGGTGGTGCTTAGAAGGAGTCAAGTTCTAGCTGCATCTGGACCATTGTAAGTGTTTAGAAGCTTGTTTTCCTTAGTTCTTGTTGTTAATGGAGTTATGAAGATATTTCTAAGCTTTTGAAGACAATGATGGCTCCATATCTTGGATGAGGGTGGGATTTGGAAGCTAAGGATGGGTTCTTCTCCTGTAATTCTCAAAATCCTTAAAAAAACCCAAGCCTAGTCTTAGTATGGTTGTGAATAAAGTTTTGAGTTGTTAATCTTCATTTTTGGAGTTAAATTTGTCACCATGAGCTTGTTTGGCTAGGATTGGTGGTTGAAATTACATTTTCATGAGTTAAGGGACTGTTTTGGACAACTCCTAAGAGTTAGAGCTTCTGTCTGAACGGATTAAGCACTTAATGGAGAAAGTGGCTGAACAGTGAGATAGAGGCGCTATCTTTGTAGATAGAGGCGCTATCTCTCTGTTTGACTAGATGTTGCCTTTTGAGATAGAGACGCTATCTTTGTAGATAGAGGCGCCATCTCTCTGTTTGACCAAATGTTGACTTTTATTGACCGTTGACTTTTTGACCAGTTTGACTTTTGGTCAAACTTGTAGGTTTTGGATACTGGACTTATAGGATTATTCCGTTCGGGATTTAGAAAGTTCTAAGTGAGGTTTATCCTTCTTAGGAAGTGCGTATTGTCGGGATCTGCGAGCACTCGCGGGGAGTGCTGTCTAGCTTAAGGTCGCGAATCAGGTGAGTTTTCTCACTATATTACGGGTGATATTACATGCGTAGATAGTCTTTATTACTTTGTGTAATAATGTGATTATTTGTGCTTACGATGTTTACCGACGGATCCAGGCAAGTCCGAGAGTCACACGATGTTTATCGACGGATCGGGGCAAGCTCGAGAGCCAAGGACGGATTGGGGCAAGCCCGAGAGTCACACGATGTTTATCGACGGATCGGGGCAAGCACGAGAGTCACACGATGTTTATCGGTGGATCGGGGCAAGCTCGAGAGCCGAGGATGGATCGGGGCAAGCCCAAGAGTCACACGATGTTTACCGGCGGATCGGGGCAAGCCCGAGAGCCAACGATGTTTATGTGATGTATCGTGTTGTATTTTTGGGGAACTCACTAAGCTTTGTGCTTACCCTTTTATCCTAAATGTTTTTCAGGTAAATACTGGCTTGAGCTTTGAGCACGGCGCAACTGTACCGAATCTGAGGATTTCAACGATTAAAGTCTTCTGCTCGGTGATGTTTGCAAATGTTTTAATAAATACGTTTTATATGTTTAAATACTAAGTTTCAATTTGAATGATTTTAGTTGGCAAACCCTTTTATGTATTCAAGTCACTTTTGAAAATGAAAAATTTATTACGGAATTTGGGACGTTACAAGTTGGTATCAGAGCCTTGGTTTGAGGGACTTGGATGAACAGTAATGTGATTTCGAGGATTTGGATGAACATGACTGGGATTTCAAACTCAAACCGAGGATTTGAGGATTTTCTAAAACGATTTTCGAAGAAAAAATTGTTTTTAAATAAAATTTCTAAGTAGTTGAGTCGTGTAACATGTGGAAGATTCCTTTGCATGTTCTTGTTTGATTGTTGCTTAGGAGTCTGAAACATGGTATGCACATCTGACTTATGATTTTAACGGATAAACGGGTTTCAGAAGAATGAGATGTGATACGTACAGTCGGCCAGAGCTCAAGTAAGTGTTATTTCCCAAAATACCCACGATATTGGCCTGGATCATAGGGATGTCTATTACCTAGTGTACTGCTTACTGTGTGTTATGTGCTATGTGCTGAATCTGTGTACCTTTTCTGGACCCATGCTTATGCTGTTAGGAAAGTGAGGGAATACTTTAGGATTGTATGTAATAGGATCAAATAGCCTTAGAATTCTTGAACCAGCGTTACCGTCTGTTCCTTGTTTGGTTGTGACTTTGAGGTAGGGGCATCTATTCGACAGTCTATCTGTTCTTGTTGCATACAATTACGCGTTCACGAAACGACCTGACGGTACGAGTGGAAGTTCTTTCGGTACGGGTGAGACGTGGAATTCCTAGGTACGCTAGGAAGAGTGTTAGGCACTTCGGTGCAGGGTGGTTGGATGATGTCTGAATGCCCTTTAGAAGGGAGTGGTACGACTTAGAGATCTGGGACAATCTTCAGAACAAGTACGAATAGGTGTGGAAGGTAGTACAAGGGCCCGTACTATTAGAAGCACATGATTCATACCTGAGACAAAGAGAGACCCGAGGGACCTAAGGAGTCTGTAGATGAGGGAATCGTGTGTGTTATGTGATAGACGAGTGTTGTAACTCGTTTCTTGTCGAATTTCAGAATGAGGAGGGATGATCCAAGAGGGAATGATTCGGGACTCGGGTCGAGTTCACTAGGCCGGGTTGGGCCTGGGATGAGCAATGAGGATGTTCGGGATTTGGTCGCTGTGGAGTTGACTAGGGCTGTGTTCGAGATGCTTCCTCCGGTGATTGAACCAGTTAAGTCGGATATGTTAGCGATGTTCGAGAAACAGTCTGCTGCGAAGGAGGAGGCGATGATGGCTCGGTGCCAGGCCATGATGAGAAAAGAGATCAGCGGGTTTCTGGCCGCTACTCGACGACAGACTTTTGCTGAGTTGGAGTCTGCTGCAGCGTCGAGGGAGATCGAGCTCGATGCTCAGCTGGGGCAGAAGAGGCAGAATTAGGAATTGGGACAGTCGTCACAGAAGAAGTTCCGAGCTGCAGTTTCAGATAGAGTGGAGGACCCTTACCGTCGGGACTGTACGCTGGAGGTGAAGTTTTGTGTTTCATGTAATCAATTTGGCCATGTCAGAGCAAGTTGTCCAGGATTGTCTGGGGATGCTGGCTAGAATTTGGATTTTGTTGTTCCGAAGTATAGAGGTGTCCGTTAGGTGAAAATGGAGGACCCATAATTGGAAGATGGGGTGTAGCAGCTGGATGTAGAGGTGAAACCTCGTCGGTCGTTGTCGATACGTTTTCGCGATTATGCTTTTTTATCGCTTCCATGTTTAATTGCCTCTGTGTTGGTTTTGAGTATTCAAGTAAATAGTCGAGATTTATCTCGAGCGTGCGGGTGAAGACAAATGGTTGTATGTGGTGTCACCTGTAGGTAAAGGGTGGACTGCCAGTGGAACGACAGTGGCTGTTGGGTCAGCGAGTGGTGGGTTCGAACCCTAAGTGGGGGAGAACTACTGGAGTAAGGAATGAAGAATTAGGTTAGAGCGTTTCGTTGGGCTGAAAGCATTTGGATCTCCTGTTCTATTGATCGTCTTGTGTAGGCTTCGTGGCCAGTGCTGTGATAAAGAGGGATCAACGGAGGCATGTTGCAGTGTTAAGTTAGGAATGTTCTTTTATGCGGTAAAGGATTTTGGTTATGAATTGTAACGCCAAGATACTTTATTATATAATTATAATAAAAGGGTAAATTGGTCATTTTACCATGTAAGGGTAAAATGGTCTTTTGGACAGAAAA
The DNA here is from genome assembly GCA_023525715.1 of Cichorium intybus. NCBI lineage: Eukaryota > Viridiplantae > Streptophyta > Magnoliopsida > Asterales > Asteraceae > Cichorium > Cichorium intybus. The sequence continues at coordinate 98,962,669 of CM042016.1, read as the reverse complement.
ATATTTGGTTTGAAATAATATTTTAAGTTTTGGACTTAAAATGTTATAAAAACTGATTTTTGGTCGTTTTACCGAAAAAGGGTATTTTGGTCATTTGACCAAGTCAACGACCAATTAAGTAAAAATATTGTTGGTTGTGGCCAAAATGTAAGAAATGGAAGTTTTATTGTAATAAAACTTGATTGTTGTGGTCAAAGTTCAAGAAAATGAACTTAGGGACCAAATTGTAAGAAATTTTGGTATAAATAGAGAGTTTGACTCTCTCATTGACCAACCAAATGTGCAGCAACGGGAGAAGCAATTTCAGGTGCGATTCTGCAGAAATTGGAAGACTTCTTGAAGGTTTGAAGCTTGGATTGTGATCCTTGGCTTAAAAGGGCATAATTGGAAGAATTTGAGGTAAGTTTCCAAGCCCTTGACTAGTTGTTATTGGTGAGTGATGTAGAACTCGAAAACACTGCAATTCCAGTGAAGTTTGGAGTGTTTGTGTATGATTTCTGCACATAAACAAAGACTTAACTCAATCTAATGAAAGTAAGATGCTATAAAAGATAAAATTGAAGAATTGGGGTTGTTAAAACTAAGAACCCTAATTCTTAGTTTGGATGATTGAGGGTGTTTTGATGGTTAAAAACATTGTCAAAATGTAAGGTTTTAGCCTAGGAACAAACCCCAAGTGATTAAGAACGAAAATAATCACTTAAGATAAGAAAACTGCATGCTACAGTGAAAATCGCGACTGGACAGGAACCTGCACAGGCGCTGGGCGCGGTGCGCCTCCTTCTGGGCGCAGTGCGCCTGTGGACAGGCCCTGGGCAGGAACTTTGAAACGCTATATTTTGCGTTGCTTGTCCGATTAAGCCCAAATTTGAAACATAGGACCGTTATGGTCTGAAAAGTTTGGGAAAATTTTTAGATTGAGTTTCCGACCCCTCGGGGGCACTGTAGACCGATCCGAGTGTCCCGGTGAATAGTAAAATTCACATAAAGATAGTAAACTGAAAGTTTATTAATTGGACATTGTTTGTAACAATGTTTTATTGAACTCTAGTGTATTAGAGTTACTTGCAATGAGTATTAACCGATAATCATGTTGAAAATGATTATATTATAGGTGCGGGACAAAATTCTACGGATCGTATCGGAAGGCAAGAAACAACTAGAAACTTGACGCAGCTAGTATCCAGGTGAGTAATCTCACTGATATCATATGTGATATATGATGATTGTATTGTTACAGGTCGAAACGACTTCGAGGGACGAAAATGACAAGTGTAAAAATATATGTAAAAGACAATACCAGATAAGCCGTGAGTCATTGCGATGACAAGAACGGAGCTGTGAGTCAATACATGTATTTATACACTATGATACGACAATACCAGATAAGCCGTGAGTCTATAATAGACAAGAACGGAGCTGTGAGTCAATAAAATAAAATGACAAGACCGGAACCAGCCGTGAGTCAATAAAACTTATATAGACAAGACCGGAACCAGCCGTGAGTCTAGGCAACAGCGGGATTTTCCTGTGAGCCATAATTTATTCTGATAAGTCAAACCAATTTATAGACAACAGCGGGCTAACCCGTGAGTCTAGGCAACAGCGGGCTAACCCGTGAGCCATGGTTTACTTTGATGAGCCAAACTTATATAGACAACAGCGGGCTAACCCGTGAGTCTAGGCAACAGCGGGATCTTCCTGTGAGCCACGGCAACAGCGGGCTAACCCGTGAGCCATATCTAACCGGTGCGGCCTTCGGGCTATGTCTCCGATGCGGCCTTCGGGCTATGCTTTTGTTACAGGTACATGATGCGGCCTTTTTGGCCATGATATCGGGTTGTTAAACCCAGCTGGTACGGCCTGCGGGCTATGAATTGTACATTGATAATGTTTTGATGCAGCTTATATAGCTATGACACAGGGTGCGGCTGTTAGCCATGATATACGGTGCAGTCCGACATGACTGAGAGAGATGGGACAGAAATAGTTGTGTAAATAACTGACTTGGTTTGATAATTGCAGGTTATCATGATATAGTCTGTAAGACTATAACTTAGGATGTGAAATCCTAAAGGTATATTCGGTCAGCCAGTAAGGCTAGGAATTTGGATTAGATATCCAGATAAATACATGAGTGTATTTAATACGTGTTATTGTAGAATTGATTACTCACTGAGCTTTGTAGCTCATACCGTTTGTTACTGTCCCTGCAGGTTAGCATGATACTGGTAGGGGACAAGATAGAGTCCGTGACTCGTGAAGTAGGACTCTTAGATGCTGTAGTAGCAGCCCGGCTTTAAAGGAGACTACGGTATTTATACTCTCCTTGATACACTTGTACCCGTTTTTATTAAAATATACCCCTTGTTATGGTTGTATGTATTAAAAACCGTGTTATAAATGAAAAATTTTTCAGGGGTGTTTTTGTTTAAAAAGCCGGGTGTTACAAGTTGGTATCAGAGCCGTGGTTTAAGTGAACTAGGTGTCTATAGAGTAGATTCCTGGACTTAAACCTTGAAACAGTAGACATGACGAACTGTTAGGTGTATATAGTTGTTATTATACATATATAACCTAACTATTGCTGACTTCTAACGTATAAGAAGTATGAGCAGCGGATATTACTGGGAGAAATTTAGGGCGCGAAGCTCTAGGAAATAGACCAGCCCTTTTGCAAGGCTCCGTAGTATAGGAACCAAAAGGGGACGAATAGCAGAAAATCCACATGATGAGCAATGTTAGCTGATGTGGTCAGATAAAGAAATCGGTTGCTCACCTTAGTTGATATCAAGGTGAAAGACAAGTAGTTGAGACTACGAGGAAAAGCAGAAAACGATTAGTGGACGCTTCGGGAGAAGCTACCACAGACTGGGTCCAACCTTGAAGGGAAAGGACCAAAACAGAGTCACTATGTATAGTGATAAGTGCAGGAAAAGCACTAAGGAAGATTGTAGAGTTGAGACTCTACCGTTGACATGCTGAAATTGCAGATGATAGGAGCAGATTGCTCGAGCTTGTCGTATGGGACGGAAGTGTTTCCAGCGTGGAACTATAGATCACTTCTTTATGAAATACTCACATGTGAAATGTGGAATAACGGGTGATGAACCCAGGAAAGACAGAAGGAACGAATGGTCAAAAAGGACCCGTGGTACCATGAGCATTCCAGTAAGTTGTGGAAGAAGCTCGTGAGGAGACTGATACGGTCGCAGATATCATCGTTCTGAATATAACTCGTGTATGTTATATTTGATCCATGAAGCTATGCTTTGGATCGATGACTCGGTGTCTTGTTTGAATTTTTCATCAATAATTTTGGATGAAATATTTGAAATAGCTATAGTAGATAGCAAGTATGTTCAAGATATTGAACACCTGGAAAGTAGTCTGCCTAGGATTTACGGGACCATTTTCCCTATGAATCTGAAGCCGATGACTACCAGTAAATCTGAAGCAATTGTGCTTATGAATTGGTTAGCAATACATTATGCTAACATGAATTGTAGAAATATGAACATGATGGTTCAGAAAGCAGAAATGAACGGATGAAAATCCATGGTAAATGACAGATGTTGAGAATACTGGTTAGCTTCTTTGCTTAATCTCGGAAAAGAGTTAGTAAAGGAATGATGTTGTAGTTGGCATACGTGGTATGGGCCAAGCTTAATAAAGTGGTGATAGTAGTGTACTACTTTAAATAAATTTTCGGATGATTCTTCTGAAAAGAACTTCCAAGATTTCTGCCAAATTGACAAGAAGAGCTTATGATTAAGCTGGTATTGGGAGCCGTTCCTGTTATCTAGGCTCTGTGTTGATTGGCCTCTGTATAGATGACAGAGTGGTAAAACAATTGGAAGAAATTGTTTTGAATTGGGATTTCATATGACTGTAAGTGTCATCAGATGGAGCCCTATCTGTGTGAAAGGAAGAAAGATAAGTTAATGTGTATGTGCATTGACTACTGAGAATATGATATTCTCGAAACCAGATTGAAAATGAGGTATAGTTATACCAGATACTGGAGTTACTTCACTGAGTTAAGTGATATGTTAAATTCTCTAAGTATGAAAATTTGGCTAAAAGAAGTTTCAACTCCTTGGGCATGATAATACTGCTAAAGATGATGAAATAAATCCAGTGGGATAGATGGTGTGATAAAACTGGAACCGCCTGAGGAATCCGATTGACATTGTAATTCCTTGGATTTGGCGGGTTGCTATAGGAGAGTTGTAGAAAACTGCTCCTTGATTGCTGGTTAGCTGATTAAAGTTGACCAAGAAAAAGTGTAAAGTCTGAGTGGTAGAAAGACCACAGATAGATTGTAAAGGTTTGGAATAAACCTTGTGTGAACCTCTAACATTAGCAATGATGCTAAGTGGAGAAGATGGATTGGATCGTTGAAATGTATCCAATGTTGACTGTGGATGCATGATATTGTGGTAGCAATTATGAACGTGGCATTTAAGCTTTGGAAACACTACTTGTATGGTGTAAAGCTTGTTGCGATAAGATCATAAAAGTTGAAATACTTAATTGATCAAAAGAAGCTGAAGATGAGATAGTAAAGATAGATGGATTACTTAGAGATTTAGGGTATGAAATCTTGTACCATCTCAGAAAGGCGTATGTGATTAGAGATGCCTTGAATTAGAAAGAGTAACCTTTGTAGGTTACATCCACGTGTATAAACGTGGCAAATTGATTACCTGAGTTGATTCGGGTAGCACAGAAAGATGTGTGCAAGTCTGGAAACGCGAAAAGTGAATAAATGATTGAAAAGTAGCGGAAGTTAGTTGGAATATCACAGTGATTTAACACCCTTGGCGGTTGTAAATGTGAATTCCAAAGTCAGACGAAATATAAAAATCATCTTGAAAAGATGTATTTTGTATCAGACATACAGCATACCCGGGGCAATACCACACTGTATAGGTCGATAAAACCTATGTGTTGGTGGCCGGGGCTAAAGAAAGATATTGAAAGACTTGTGGAAAATGTTTGACTTGTGTGTAACTACAGTCAAATCATTAGAAGTATGTGGATTGTCGGTCCAAAAAAAAAAAATGAAATGGGACGAAAAATATCATAGACTTTGTAGTAAAGTCTTTACAAGTACCACATGGGTATGACACCATATGGGTGATTGCAGGTTGATTGATGAAATCAGTGTAGATTTATACTGATCAAAGAAGAAATTAAGAGCGGAAAAGTAGTGAAAAACTACAATGATAAAGAAAATTATCGACGGGAATTATCGACGCGATTTGTGTCGGACAGAGATAACAGAATTATTCTTTGAATTTGGCATAAATTTCAAGAATAATTAGTTCAAAAGTACTAGTAAGTACTGTGTATAGATCGCAGATGGATTGACGAGGTAGGATAATGATACAGACCTTAGGAGTTATACCTGAAATCGGCATAATAGATCCTAACGGAAACTAGACGACCGTCTATCCTTGGTAGAAATTGTAGATTAGTATAAGTATTATACTAGTGTTTTATTGACTCGTAGGAAATATTGTATAGACTACCGTGTTGTACGCCGATTTGCTAGACAGAAGTTGGGGAGAAGCTGTTGATTAAACTTGAGATTTTATCTCAAACAGAAGAAAAGATTTGGCAAGGCCGAGAAAGCTTGGAAATAGACAAAGATCTACAAGAGTAGTATGCGGATTGTTGAGTAAAACCATTGAAACCCCAAGTAAGGGAAGATAGTGGAACTCAAAGTGACCCTCCGGAAGGACTAGAAGTTGATGTGGGACAAAAAGGAAAGTTGAGTCCTTGTTGATTGGACCTTTCCGTATATCCCAAACGCAAGAATTACGGTATATTGATTTAATATACTTGATGAACTTCAAGATGATTGTAAAGTTTTCTCTGGGTTTCAGGGCTCTGAGAATATAGATTGGTAGATGTTAACGAATCCCTCATGTGAAATGAGGAAGATAAGTGATTATAGTACCCGGGACAACCGGATGAGTGATATGCGTGTGGTGATGTAACCACGAGATACGAAGTTTAGTATGGTTAAAGAGCTGTAGCAAAACCATGAAGGTTTCCATATGATATGAGAAACCGAAATTGTAACGAGAAAGAAATACCCTCGCGTGATAGTATGATTTCGGGGACGAAATCTTTTGAAGGAGGGGAGAATTTGTAACGCCAAGATACTTTATTATATAATTATAATAAAAGGGTAAATTGGTCATTTTACCATGTAAGGGTAAAATGGTCTTTTGGACAGAAAAATATTTGGTTTGAAATAATATTTTAAGTTTTGGACTTAAAATGTTATAAAAACTGATTTTTGGTCGTTTTACCGAAAAAGGGTATTTTGGTCATTTGACCAAGTCAACGACCAATTAAGTAAAAATATTGTTGGTTGTGGCCAAAATGTAAGAAATGGAAGTTTTATTGTAATAAAACTTGATTGTTGTGGTCAAAGTTCAAGAAAATGAACTTAGGGACCAAATTGTAAGAAATTTTGGTATAAATAGAGAGTTTGACTCTCTCATTGACCAACCAAATGTGCAGCAACGGGAGAAGCAATTTCAGGTGCGATTCTGCAGAAATTGGAAGACTTCTTGAAGGTTTGAAGCTTGGATTGTGATCCTTGGCTTAAAAGGGCATAATTGGAAGAATTTGAGGTAAGTTTCCAAGCCCTTGACTAGTTGTTATTGGTGAGTGATGTAGAACTCGAAAACACTGCAATTCCAGTGAAGTTTGGAGTGTTTGTGTATGATTTCTGCACATAAACAAAGACTTAACTCAATCTAATGAAAGTAAGATGCTATAAAAGATAAAATTGAAGAATTGGGGTTGTTAAAACTAAGAACCCTAATTCTTAGTTTGGATGATTGAGGGTGTTTTGATGGTTAAAAACATTGTCAAAATGTAAGGTTTTAGCCTAGGAACAAACCCCAAGTGATTAAGAACGAAAATAATCACTTAAGATAAGAAAACTGCATGCTACAGTGAAAATCGCGACTGGACAGGAACCTGCACAGGCGCTGGGCGCGGTGCGCCTCCTTCTGGGCGCAGTGCGCCTGTGGACAGGCCCTGGGCAGGAACTTTGAAACGCTATATTTTGCGTTGCTTGTCCGATTAAGCCCAAATTTGAAACATAGGACCGTTATGGTCTGAAAAGTTTGGGAAAATTTTTAGATTGAGTTTCCGACCCCTCGGGGGCACTGTAGACCGATCCGAGTGTCCCGGTGAATAGTAAAATTCACATAAAGATAGTAAACTGAAAGTTTATTAATTGGACATTGTTTGTAACAATGTTTTATTGAACTCTAGTGTATTAGAGTTACTTGCAATGAGTATTAACCGATAATCATGTTGAAAATGATTATATTATAGGTGCGGGACAAAATTCTACGGATCGTATCGGAAGGCAAGAAACAACTAGAAACTTGACGCAGCTAGTATCCAGGTGAGTAATCTCACTGATATCATATGTGATATATGATGATTGTATTGTTACAGGTCGAAACGACTTCGAGGGACGAAAATGACAAGTGTAAAAATATATGTAAAAGACAATACCAGATAAGCCGTGAGTCATTGCGATGACAAGAACGGAGCTGTGAGTCAATACATGTATTTATACACTATGATACGACAATACCAGATAAGCCGTGAGTCTATAATAGACAAGAACGGAGCTGTGAGTCAATAAAATAAAATGACAAGACCGGAACCAGCCGTGAGTCAATAAAACTTATATAGACAAGACCGGAACCAGCCGTGAGTCTAGGCAACAGCGGGATTTTCCTGTGAGCCATAATTTATTCTGATAAGTCAAACCAATTTATAGACAACAGCGGGCTAACCCGTGAGTCTAGGCAACAGCGGGCTAACCCGTGAGCCATGGTTTACTTTGATGAGCCAAACTTATATAGACAACAGCGGGCTAACCCGTGAGTCTAGGCAACAGCGGGATCTTCCTGTGAGCCACGGCAACAGCGGGCTAACCCGTGAGCCATATCTAACCGGTGCGGCCTTCGGGCTATGTCTCCGATGCGGCCTTCGGGCTATGCTTTTGTTACAGGTACATGATGCGGCCTTTTTGGCCATGATATCGGGTTGTTAAACCCAGCTGGTACGGCCTGCGGGCTATGAATTGTACATTGATAATGTTTTGATGCAGCTTATATAGCTATGACACAGGGTGCGGCTGTTAGCCATGATATACGGTGCAGTCCGACATGACTGAGAGAGATGGGACAGAAATAGTTGTGTAAATAACTGACTTGGTTTGATAATTGCAGGTTATCATGATATAGTCTGTAAGACTATAACTTAGGATGTGAAATCCTAAAGGTATATTCGGTCAGCCAGTAAGGCTAGGAATTTGGATTAGATATCCAGATAAATACATGAGTGTATTTAATACGTGTTATTGTAGAATTGATTACTCACTGAGCTTTGTAGCTCATACCGTTTGTTACTGTCCCTGCAGGTTAGCATGATACTGGTAGGGGACAAGATAGAGTCCGTGACTCGTGAAGTAGGACTCTTAGATGCTGTAGTAGCAGCCCGGCTTTAAAGGAGACTACGGTATTTATACTCTCCTTGATACACTTGTACCCGTTTTTATTAAAATATACCCCTTGTTATGGTTGTATGTATTAAAAACCGTGTTATAAATGAAAAATTTTTCAGGGGTGTTTTTGTTTAAAAAGCCGGGTGTTACATGAAGTGTGGAGTCAGTGGAAGTTAGCTCAGGTTGAGCAAGGTATGGAATTTTGACCGAGTGTCACGTTTTCGTACGCAACAGAACTTGTGGGGTGCTTCGTCGTCATTATCGAGGGTTGTTGTGGGTTCAGCGTCTGGTGGTTTGAGGGTTGGGTCGAGTCCGTATGGTCGCGTTTTTGGATTAGGTGTCTAAGCCATGACTTTATATTTGTATTTATCTTGTTAATTGAAGCAAAGTCCATTTGGGTTGCCCTCATAGCAGGAGGATTGATGTAGAAGTCAGTAGAGAGGAAGGTTGATTTATTAATGGTTTAATAAATCAATAGAAAAAATAAATAGTTTATTAATATATTTAAGTGTTAATATATTAATTAGAAACTATAATAATTAATTAGAAATTAATTGGATTTAATTCAGTGATTAAATAAATTAATTATAAGTGTAGGGACTGGTTTGTATTTATTCAATAGTTGAATAACTGACAAACCAGGAGCCAGGGACCAGAGTTGGCGCCACCTAGGGGGCTTCCCTAGAGGTTGGCGAAACCCTAATTAGGGTTTAGGAGATCTGGTCCAAATGGGCAACAGGCTTGTCCATTAAGGGGGCACCTCTAGGGTTTCACTGGAGGCTATAAAAGCAACCCCCTGGGCACCCCAAAATCTGCGCTAACTTCACTCTAAAGTTACTATGCTCTCTTCTCTCCTCCATTGCTTGGGTGTGACTACATTTGAGGCAGGATCTGTTTGCTGCTAGCTTCAAGAACAAGATCAAAAGGTTGGTTAGTTCTTATTTGATCTTTAGAAATTAAATGTTGGCCTTAGGTTTTAGTTTTATAGCTTCATAGAAGAAAACATAGATCTTTCTAGGGTTGCATGTGAACTTAGGAATTTTGTTGTTCATTGATTGCTAGAAAACCCTTCAGTGGTATCAGAGCTATGACTTGTTTTCTTGTGAATTTGATATAAATTGTTTATATGATCATAAGGGTGATCGAAAATCACCCCTTGTGTGGCCAAGAAACTTGTTTGGTGGCTAGGGTTTAGAAAACCCTACCCTCCCTTCCCTTCTACGATTTGCATGTGCTGCCTTTGATAGTTGGTTGTTATTTTTGGTAATTATTTGATAATTAAATAACTGGAACCCCTTATTCTAGGCATGCAATTTTCGAAATTAGGGAATATGGATAGGGAATTAATTTGATTAATTTTGTGGTCCCCCATCCTTGATTTAATTAGCTTAATTAAATTGTTTAATTAAAAGACCAATTAAATCACTTAAAGATTTAATTAAAATTTTCGATATATATATATATATATATATATATATATATATATATATATATATATATATATATATATATATATATATATATATATATATATATATATATATATATATATATATATATATATATATATATATATATATATATATATATATATATATATATATATATATATATATTAGCGAAAATTCTTAGAAAATTAAATCTAGAATATTTTAATAAGATTAAAATATATCTTATATATTTATGATTAAAAGTTAATATTTATATGTAAGATAAAATGGTTAGTCTTACCGTTAGTAGACCTCATTCACAAAACTGTCCTATAAAGAGGGTATAAGGCGACTGCCTATAAAATGGTAGTCTAATGGGTGTCCACTCTCACCCACCGCTCTCCTGGTCAGTCTAGTGTCGTTAGCCGAACGGGTTTGATAGAACCGCTAAGCCTCTTAAAAGTATAATGTTGTAATTGAAAGTACTAGAACTTTAAAGAAAATCCCAATCTAGTTACTTTAGGTCAAAAATGTGAATTAGTTGCTAATCCATGACGTTGCACATTGCGCATTGTGAAACATTGGTGGAGCGTGTGTGGTTAACCGGCACACCAATAGGGGTTCACAAAGAGTTGAAATGGGTTTCTCAATTTTACCATTATTGATGGAGCGTGTGTGGTTAACCGGCATGTCAATTAGAGATGGTAATTGACTTTGAGAGTACCAAGCTAACTTGCATGATTATTCACACCCGGTTTGTGATCCTCGGCATCCCATTCACAAACAGTGGGGCACATCCGAGACTAAACATGCCATTGAATAAGTTCAATGTGTCTCAACAGATCTAGGAATTTCATAAGATGAAATTGATAAGTGTATTATCTACCTTAATGACCATTATGTTGTGATTACGGCATCCCTCTTCACATCATAGTTGGGGTATTTTGGGTCCTAGCCTTAATAAATACTAAATTGGTTAATTATTTAAAAGGATTAATTAATATAATAAATTCTGTTTATTGTAGATGTCTGAATCAAGTGTCTATTCTCCTCCCTCTCCTCTTTCACCCAATTCTGAGAGCATCAGAATACACCTGCCAAATATGGAAAGGCTGACTGGCCTTAACTGTAAGGAATGGCTTCGCAATTGGAGACTGGTTCTCGTTATTGCTGGCAAGCTACATCTCACCAAGTATCTGATCCCGGTCCCACCGGAACAAGTCATCATAAAGAGTTTTTATGATAAGCATGACTTCTTAGTTGATGAATCCGAAAAGAGTCATGACCTCATGCTATTGACCATTGACCCTGAATTCCGCAAGGATTTTGAATCCTTGGGGCCATATGAGTTAATGTAGTCGGTTGAGGAAAGGTTCCAAAAACCAATTGAAGAGGAACAAGCTAGGATCTTGTAACACCACGTTATTTTCGGTAAGTATTTATATATTAATCTTAAGGTAATTGGGATTATTTGGATTATTGCAAGAGTTTGGGTATTTAGAATCTCATTTGGGAGAAATAGAAGTTGAAAAATTGCATAAAACAGGTAACACAGGTCGTGTAGAAGTTACACGGGTCGTGTGGGAAGTTTTGTTGAACTTGTTGAGTATACAGTGAATTACACGGGTCGTGTAACAAGTTGATGACATTTTACCGAGGTTTACATGGGTCGTGTAAGTTTTACACGGGTCGTGTAAATAGTTGACAGTGAATTACACGGGTTGTGTAATTCTGACACGGGTCGTGTAGTCTGCAGACCAAAACTTCAAATTTATACCGTAAACTACACGGGTCGTGTAGTTTTTACACGGGTCGTGCTGCGCACAGACCCCACCCATTTAAGTCGTGAAAATCCAATTTTTGGTCAGATTTTCTCGAACTAAAAACCTTTCTAAACCCTAGAAACATTTCCCAAATCAATTTTGGACCAAATTGGAGGGCTAGAACTTGAAGGATTGAAGTAATCTTTGGTATTCCACTTCTTGAAGGTAAGGTCTTCGGTTCTAACCCTTTTGAAAGATTGATTTTGGTCTCTTGGAGTTGGTTTCGAGTTGTGGTAAAGAACCATCAGTGAATGGTTGGAATTTGAACATATGCACTTGTTTAGATGTGTTGAATGTTTCCAATTTCGAGTTTTTAACCGTTGTGACCAAGCTTTGAGCTTGAAGGGTTGAAAAACAACATGTTCACCTTTGTTTGGTGTAAATATGTTCGTGTAGGTGTTGGGAGAACTTGAAGGATTGTTGGAGCTTTTGTGATATCGGCTTAGATTGTGTAAATCTTCATTACCAGGTGAGTAATCTCTCTTATATCAGTTGTGATATTTGTATTGATTGAACTCTTGAAATTTGAAGTAGCCCTAGCATTTGAATTGGTGAACTATAAGTTAGTCAATTACCCAATTGGTATGGTAAAACGGTTCTTGAGGCTAGGAGATTGGATGTAATATCCAAATAATAACGGCCTATACGGCTAGGAGATTGGATGTGATATCCAAATAATAACGGCCTATACGGCTAGGAGATTGGATGTGATATCCAAATATCAAACGGCCCTTGAGGCTAGGAGATTGGATGTAATATCCAAATAATAACGGCCTATACGGCTAGGAGATTGGATGTGATATCCAAATATCAAACGGCCCTTGAGGCTAGGAGATTGGATTGATATCCAAATGTTGACTTAAACAAGGAAGTACATAGTATAGAGTTTTAACAGCTCTAGTATATGTTTATATATTAAATTGCTTATATGATTATTCATTGAGCTTTATAGCTCATTGTATTTGTGTGAATTGTCCCTGCAGGTGAGCGTGACCCTGTTAAGGGTAAAGATATAGCTCGTGGGTAGGACTGTTCGTTATAGTGGCCCGGCTTTGAAGGAGTTTATTTTGTTATAGATACTCCTTGATACACTTGTACCCTTTTTGTATAAACTTATACACCTAAACTGTTAGCTTTGTATGTTTAAATTCATATTTTAAAATGAAAAACAATTTGGGTGTATTTTGTTTTGAAATGCCGGGTGTTACAAGTTGGTATCAGAGCCGTGGTTTAAGTAAACTAGGTGTCTGTAGAATAGATTCCTGGACTTAAACCTTGAAAATAGTAGACATGTTGAATCTTGGGTTGTATATAAGTTTGTCATTATATATAACCTAACAATTTGTTGAATTTTGAAGTATGAGAGGTACTAGAAGTAATCCTACACGAGGAAATTTGGGGCGTGGAGTCTCGAGAGGTGGTCGAACCCGTTCTCAAGGCTCGGTCGGAAGAGGGACGGGTGGACCAGCAAATGAGAATCCACCAGATCTACGTGCCATTGTAGCTGATGTGGTACGTGAGTTATTGCCCACGTTGATGAATGTTCGTGATGAAAGTGCTGCAAAACAAGTCCATGACAGGCAGCCTGAAAATGAAAGTCAAGGTGACAGTGGAAGTCGTGTTGAGAAGGAAGTCCAAGGAGAAGGAAGTTCTGTGAAAAAGACTGAATGTACTTATAAAACTTTCCTTGGCTATAAACCCAAAGAATTTTCAGGAACAGATAACCCCGTACATGCTATGGAGTGGTTGATGCATACCGAGAAAGTGTTCCGTGTTAGTAAGTGTGCTGAAGGGGACAAGGTGGAGTTTGCCACAAATCAATTGACGGGAAATGCGTTACATTGGTGCCAAGTGTTTAGTAAAGCGTTGGGTCCCGATTTGACACAATCTCTGTTATGGGAACAATCCAAAACCAAATTCAACGAAGAATATTGTTCTTATGTGGCGGTAAAAAGGCTAGAAGAGGAGTTTCTACACTTGGAACAGGGATCTCACATGGTGCAAGAGTACACGATGAGCTTTCTTGAAAAAGCTAGATTTGCCGAGCACCAGATAAACACTGAGAAGAGAAAGATTGATAAATACGTGTGGGGATTAAAGACCCGGATTAGAGAAATTGTGCAACCGCTTCAGTTGTCCTCTTTCCGACAGGTGGTGGACAGAGCCACAGAAAGAGAAACGGAACTGCAGAGACAGGAGGAGGAAAAGAAAGTTATGGAAACTAAACGGAAAGCGGAGGAACAACCGTGGACGCCTCAGAAAAAGTTGCAACAGACGGGGTCTAATTTTAAAGGTAAAGGTCCAAAAGAGGAAGCGAAGTGGTGCGAAAAGTGCAGGAAAAAGCACTTTGGAAATTGTCGAATCGATTTTCCATCGTCGGGTTGTCGCAACTGTGGAAAACAAGGGCACATCGCTCGAGACTGTCGGGCAGAGCGGAGGTGTTATCAATGTGGGGCTACAGATCATATTCGCCCAAACTGTCCCCAGATAAAAGCTCGAGCACTTAGTGATAAACCCAGAGAGGAGCGGGGAGGAAAGAAAGAAGAGGTAAAGGGTCGGGGAGGACCAGTGGCATCACGGGCATTCCAAATGACAGGGGATGAGGCTCGTGAAAAGACTGACGTAGTTACAGGTATATTCACTCTAAATTCAATTCCTGTATACGTAATATTTGATCCTGGAGCTACGCATTGTTTTGTATCACCGTCTGTGATGTCTCGTTTAAATATTCCTCTAACTCCTATGGAGGAAAGTTTGGAAGTAGCGGTAGCAGATGGTAGGTATGTTTGGGTGTCAGAACATATTGAAGGTTGTCAGCTTAAGATTTACGGGACCTCTTTCCCTATAGATCTGAAGCCGATGACTACCAAGGAGTTTGGAGTAATTGTGGGTATGGATTGGTTGGCAACAAATTTTGCTAACGTGGATTGCAGAAATAAAAATATTACAGTTCTAACACCAGAAGGGGCATGGATTAAAATCTAGGGCGAAAGACCGCGTCTGAGAATGCCGGTTATTTCCTTTGCTCATGCCCGAAGTAGTGTCAGTAAAGGAGGGACATCTTATTTAGCATACGTGTCTGTTGCTAAATCAGAACAAATAGGAAAAGAAAGTATAAAAATTGTAAACGAATTTCCAGACGTTTTTCCTGAAGAACTCCCCGGATTACCGCCTGACCGACAAGTTGAATTTGCAATTGAATTAGTTCCGGGAGCGGCACCTGTTGCTCGGGCTCCATATCGATTGGCACCTTCAGAAATGGAGGAATTGAGGAAACAGTTAGAAGAACTTCAAGATCTGGGTTTTATTAGACCGAGTTCTTCACCGTGGGGAGCGCCTATTCTGTTTGTGAAAAAGAAAGATGGGTCGATGCGTATGTGTATCGACTATCGGGAATTGAATAAAATCACGGTGAAAAAAAAATATCCGTTACCGAGAATCGACGATTTGTTCGATCAACTTCAGGGGGCGACGTATTTTTCAAAATTGATCTGAGGTCGGGGTATCATCAGTTGAAGATTAGAGAATCAGATATTCCGAAGACTACATTCCGTACTCGTTATGGTCATTACGAGTTTTTGGTTATGCCTTTTGGGTTAACCAATGCTCCAGCAGCATTTATGGATCTCATGAATAGAGTATGTCGCCCATTCCTTGATACTTTTGTAATTGTATTTATAGACGATATTTTGGTATATTCTCGAAGCCAGGCAGAACACGGTGTTCATTTGCGCCAAATATTGGAATTACTTCGCCGAGAAAAATTGTACGCGAAGTTTTCCAAGTGTGAATTCTGGCTAAGAGAAGTTCAGTTTCTCGGGCATGTTATAAATTGTAAAGGTGTCAAAGTTGATCCAACCAAGATTGAGGCAGTGATGAAATGGGAACCGCCTCGAAGTCCAACGGAAATACGTAGTTTTCTTGGACTGGCGGGTTACTATAGAAGATTTGTAGAGAATTTCTCTTCGATTGCTGCCCCGTTGACTAAGTTAACCAAGAAGGGTGAAAAGTTTGAATGGGCGGACAGACAGCAAGCAGCCTTTCAGAAATTAAAGCAAGCCTTATGTGAAGCTCCGGTTTTAGCCTTACCGCAAGACGGAGAAGACTATGTGGTCTATAGTGATGCTTCACGGGTGGGCCTTGGATGTGTATTGATGCAGAAGGGTCGAGTAATCGCTTACGCGTCCCGTCAATTAAAGGAAGCTGAAAAGAAGTACCCGGTGCTTGATCTCGAATTGGCTGCGGTGATTTTGGCTTTGAAGCTTTGGAGACATTATTTATATGGTGTAAAGTTTGTTATCTACTCGGACCATAAAAGCCTGAATTACTTATTTGATCAGAAAGAACTGAGCATGAGACAGCAAAGGTGGATGGATCTACTCAAAGATTTTGATTGTGAAATATTGTACCATCCCGGCAAAGCGAATGTCGTTGCAGATGCCCTGAGCCAAAAACAATACCCTTTGAAGATTACATCCGCGTGTATGGGTGTGGCTAGTCGACTACCCGAGTTAATTCGTGTGGCACAAGAAGAAGCCTGCAAGACCGAGAATGTGAAAAGTGAACGAATAGTCGGGTATGTAAAGCATCTAGTTGAAAACTCTCAGCGGTTGAAAACCTTTAGAGGTCGTGTGTGGGTGCCCAAGCAAGGTGAGTCGCGGGGTTTACTTTTAGAAGATGCACATTGTAGCAGATATGCTGTACACCCGGGCAGTACCAAGATGTACCGAACGCTGAAACCGATGTATTGGTGGCTGGGAATGAAAAGAGATATTGGAAGGTATGTGGAAAAGTGTCTGACTTGTTTGCAGGTAAAGTCGAACCACCAGAAACCGTATGGCGAAATTCAACCGTTACCAATTCCAGAAAAGAAATGGGATAATATCACAATGGATTTCATAACAAAACTACCCCGAACACCGCGTGGTCATGATACTGTTTGGGTAGTGGTTGATCGACTGACAAAGTTGGCGCAATTTCTACCAATTAGTGAAAATTTCAAAATCCAAAAGTTGGCGAAAATATACATTGACGAGGTAATTCGCCGACATGGATTTCCGTCGTCAATTGTATCCGATCGAGATAGCAGATTTACTTCCCGATTTTGGCAAAGTCTTCAAGAGCAGTTGGGTCCAAAAGTGTTAATGAGTACCGCGTACCACCCGCAAACTGATGGGCAAAGCGAGCGAACCATTCAGACTTTAGAAGACATGCTTCGAACGTGTGTGATAGACTTTGGCGGAAGTTGGGAAGATCATCTACCTTTGGTAGAATTTGCTTATAACAACAGTTTTCATTCCAGCATTCAGATGGCCCCATACGAAGCATTGTACGGAGCACCGTGTCGTACTCCAACTTGCTAGACGGAAGTGGGGGAAAAGCCGTTGGCTGGACCCGAGATCGTAGCCCAAAGTGAAGAAAAAATTAAGCAAATCCGGGAGCATTTGAAAGTTGCCCAAAACAGACAAAAACAGTATGCTGATAAACGAGTGAAGCCGTTGGAATTCCGAGTGGGAGAAATGGTGATGCTCAAAGTATCCCCTTGGAAAGGTTTAATTCGCTTCGGGAAGAAAGGAAAGTTGAGCCCTCGATTTATAGGTCCTTTCCGGATATCCCAAAGAATTGGAGCTGTGGCGTACCGATTGGAGTTACCTGATGAGCTTCAAGGCATCCACAATGTTTTCCATGTGTCCCACTTGCGGAAGACATTGTTTGATGAGTCCCAACGAATACCTCTTGCTGATATTGAATTAGATGAAAAATTAAAGTATTCAGAACAACCCGAGAAAGTGTTAGATCGGAAAGTGAGACAGCTGCGAAACAAGAAGATTAATATGGTTAAATTACTTTGGCGATACCATAAAGGTTCCGATATGACATGGGAAGTTGAGGATGAAATGAGGGAGAAATACCCCCAACTCTTTGTATGATTCCGAGGACGAAATCTTTTGAAGGAGGAGAGAATTTGTAACACCACGTTATTTTCGGTAAGTATTTATATATTAATCTTAAGGTAATTGAGATTATTTGGATTATTGCAAGAGTTTGGGTAGTTAGAATCTCATTTGGGAGAAATAGAAGTTGAAAAATTGCATAAAACAGGTAACACGGGTTGTGTAGAAGTTACACGGGTCGTGTGGGAAGTTTTGTTGAACTTGTTGAGTATACAGTGAATTACACGGGTCGTGTAAGTTTTACACGAGTCGTGTAACAAGTTGATGAAATTTTACCGAGGTTTACACGGGTCGTGTAAATAGTTGACAGTGAATTACACGGGTCGTGTAATTCTGACACGGGTCGTGTAGTCTGCAGACCAAAACTTCAAATTTATACCGTAAACTACACGGGTCGTGTAGTTTTTACACGGGTCGTGCTGTGCACAGACCCCACCCATTTAAGTCGTGAAAATCCAATTTTTGGTCAGATTTTCTCGAACCAAAAACCTTTCTAAACCCTAGAAACATTTCCCAAATCAATTTTGGACCAAATTGGAGGGCTAGAACTTGAAGGATTGAAGTAATCTTTGGTATTCCACTTCTTGAAGGTAAGGTCTTCGGTTCTAACCCTTTTAAAAGATTGATTTTGGTCTCTTGGAGTTGGTTTCGAGTTGTGGTAAAGAACCATCAGTGAATGGTTGGAATTTGAACATATGCACTTGTTTAGATGTGTTGAATGTTTCCAATTTCGAGTTTTTAACCGATGTGACCAAGCTTTGAGCTTGAAGGGTTGAAAAACAACATGTTCACCTTTGTTTGGTGTAAATATGTTCGTGTAGGTGTTGGGAGAACTTGAAGGATTGTTGGAGCTTGTGTGATATCGGCTTAGATTGTGTAAATCTTCATTACCAGGTGAGTAATCTCTCTTATATCAGTTGTGATATTTGTATTGATTGAACTCTTGAAATTTGAAGTAGCCCTAGCATTTGAATTGGTGAACTATAAGTTAGTCAATTACCCAATTGCTATGGTAAAACGGCCCTTGAGGCTAGGAGATTGGATGTAATATCCAAATAATAACGGCCTATACGGCTAGGAGATTGGATGTGATATCCAAATAATAACGGCCTATACGGCTAGGAGATTGGATGTGATATCCAAATATCAAACGGCCCTTGAGGCTAGGAGATTGGATGTAATATCCAAATAATAACGGCGTATACGGCTAGGAGATTGGATGTGATATCCAAATATCAAACGGCCCTTGAGGCTAGGAGATTGGATTGATATCCAAATGTTGACTTAAACAGGGAAGTACATTGTATAGAGTTTTAACAGCTCTAGTATATGTTTATATATTAAATTGTTTATATGATTACTCATTGAGCTTTATAGCTCACTGTATTTGTGTGAATTGTCCCTGCAGGTGAGCGTGACCCTGTTAAGGGTAAAGATATAGCTCGTGGGTAGGACTGTTCGTTGTAGTGGCCCGGCTTTGAAGGAGTTTATTTTGTTATAGATACTCCTTGATACACTTGTACCCTTTTTGTATAAACTTATACACCTAAACTGTTAGCTTTGTATGTTTAAATTCATATTTTAAAACGAAAAAAAATTTGGGTGTATTTTGTTTTGAAAAGCCGGGTGTTACAGATCTTCAAAAGACTTACAGAGTGCAAGCTAAAATAAGGAAGTAGCATCGATTCGCATGTTCTTCAGATTGAAGCGTACGTAGGTGAATTGTACAAACTTGGTTATTCCATGAGTCAGGAGATGAGTGTAAACATTCTACTCGCTTCGCTGACTAGTAAGTACGATCTGTTCATTCAGACGTATAGAAAGGAAGACCAGAAAAGGGTTTTTATGGAAATGCTTCCACTATTGACTTTATACGAGTCACTCTTGGATAGGCATAAGTCCAATGGTTCAACTACTTCTGGATTAAGTCCAGTGAAAAGACACAAAAGAAACGATCCAGATCGTCTAGACATGTCTTAAACTGGGAATCCACAGAATCGGATACAGTCGCGGAAAGATTGGAAGACGCTCGAAGGTGAAAATCTTTTGAAAGTTCAGGTATATCTAAAAACCTCAAAACTTCTGTTCCATAATTCCTTGATACATAATGTGATAGTCACATTTTGGTTTGTATGCAGGGAATCAGTAGGATACGGGACTTTGGCGCATAGGAGCAAATTTGGATTGGATTTCCAGCTCATGCAGTTTTGAAGTTTAGTTAGATATTGAAATCATGTTATTAGCTTATTAGATGCGTATGACATTGTCTATCATATATTACATTGTTCAAGGATTTTTTGTTTTAATAAAATTGTCGATTTTCTTTTTAACACCTGTAGTTTGAAATTGTCTTTGAAATGTTATATGAATGTGTTAAATGCATGATTAGTAATAACTTGAATGATAATGCATCCAAAGTGTTTGGATTCAGGAATTGTGTCATTTATGATTGTTAATATAAATGTTATAAGAATCAATTCAACCAAAGATCCAGTTGGACAGGACTTTGGAATCATTTGACTTAGAGTCTCATGATGAGTTGAGTTCTTAATGTGTCAAGAAATGAATCAACCAAAGATCCAGTTGGACAGGACTTTGGAATCATTTGACTTAGAGTTAGATGATGATTAAATTCTTTATAAAGCACATGTGGCAAGAAATGAATCGCCCAAAGATCCAGAGGATAGGATTTTGGAATCAATTGACTTAGAGTCAACTGAAGATTGCCAGTCTTGAACAGAGTTAACAAAATCATAAGATTATATAGAGATGTAAAAGACATTGAGATTAGGAGCAACGGACACATCAGTTGCTGTGTATTGCTCGAATCTTCAAACAGAACACAATTGTTTGTACTTCACGATATTTGTCATTCGATATGGCAAATATGGCTTCGCTTATCAAAATAAGCAATTAAATTGAAACCTTGAACAGTTCAAGGACTTCAAAGGAAGTACAAGATCCATAGAACCTGAGTGACAACATAAACCGGGAAAATGTGTCACAGTTCATGAAGCATTGGTCGAAACAGTTCGATCCTCGATGTATCAGATACATTGTCAATTAGTTTCTGATAAATTGAATACTAAATCAGTCAGACCATATAAACCGTATTCCAACCGCATCCTAGACTAAGTAGGTCTTGAAGACATATTCTGAAATGTAAAGCTGGGATTATCCCACTTGCACATAGAAAGTCTAGGGTTTTGCAGTGTTCATCCGAACCTCGTGACTAGCCTGAACCTGATCAGCAATGTTATTTCACTGGCTATCTCACTGTACCTGTAAAAAAAGAGCTGTTTTAGAAAGAACTCATGTTCTAAGGAAACAGTGGGAGTTGGGACAGTCCTGAATGAGTTTAGGATTAGCCAAGTGAAAGAACCCTTAGCCATCACTAGGCTTATAGCAGAAATCAGATTTCTGTTTTAATACTGACATAATCTTCTCTTGACCAGTAGTTTTGATCAACATCATAAGTAGTTATGATCAAGGAGACATACCATTTGGTGGTAAAACACTATAGTTGGTACGGATTGACAATCCAACTACTTGGAAACATTGGTGAGCCCGGTTGCTTGCCAAACAAGAGAACCTTAGGGCGAGATACAGTCTATGTGACAGTTTGATTGATTTTACACTTGTTCTGAAAGCCAATGGGAGTAATTGAATCATCAAAAGAAAGCAGCATGGACAGAAATGTACCATCAGAACATCTGGTTGAGTGAGACGACACTCAGAGTCAAGTAATTGATTCTGAGAGAAGCACTCTCAATAGAAGATGAAATCCGAAAGGATTCTGCATGACACATTGTAAGTCGTTAGTGGAGCGCGTGTGGATCACCGGCACACTAATGGGGACTCACAGAGAGTATGCCAGTATAAAGGTACATGGGCCCGGGATTACCCCACGGGCATCTCGCAAGATAGGATATTCAGATTCTCAAAATATGCCAACAGATTGGATATTGAGAAAGGGCTGAAAGACTTCCATTAAGATGTCAAAAAGGTTTGGATTCTCAAAATGTACCAAAGATTCTGAATTTTGTGAAGAGTCCATAACCATGTCAAAGCCAGTGGGAGTGTCGCTGTTATCTACTATCTTCATATGTGGATTACATATGTCTCTTTTCATTACAAAGTGTAATGACTTGGTGTTAAGAGACTGATCACTATGAAAGACTTAATAGAGATACGGCATACTCAGGTGGTTATAAACGTCTATGAGATAGATTGAAACTCTGCCAAAATGATCTTGATGAGACTCAAGATGCATTGCCCCAGGAAAGAGTTTTCTATCATTGCAAAGTGTGATGATTTGGCATGAGAGATATAAAGAAGGTGCAACATACTCACATGATCCATAGACATCTATCAGATAGATGTTATCATCAGTATAGACTTAGCCATAGTAAGCATGATCTTGGTAAGATTCAAGATGCATGAGAAAGAGTCTCCGAAAGGAAATAGTTATTAAAAGTCGTGACACTGGATTATAAGTAATATCAAGATTCCCAAAGAGTTTGGAATTAGATTAGATCGGATTCCACGAGCTTCTTGGATAGATCAGAAGTGTCATGAACGTGTCCTGATAGCTCAATGCTTATAGCATAGTGAGTCAGATTCAGGATATGACCTGGCTGGGAATACTTAATGGATTCTGTACATACATGAGAAATCATTGAAAAAATGATCGGGGTGAATGTTAATAGTAATTTGAAAAGGTTTTCAAATAAGTAAAAGGACTTAATGGTTAAAGAATTTCGTTGGTATTCTGATGGAGCGCGTGTGGGTCACCGGCACATCGTAACACCTCGAATAGTCTTAGGGTGCAGTCATGTAGACTAAAGATCCCAAGAACCATGGAAAGTCACAGTACACAGAATGGAGAGGTAAGTGAGAATGATAGTATATGCCTAAATTGAGACATCATCGGATGAATGTCCGATTGGATAAAGTGTATCAATGTATGACATTTGGATACATAGAAAGAGTGAAAGGTCATATAGACATAGATACATAACATGAATTAAAAGTTTAAAAGGAATCTAGAAACCGATAATAGTTTTATGAAGAATGCAACTTGGTGATTACTTCGTGGAGACTTGGTAATAAGCAAGAGTATCTACCAGTCAGATTTTAAGTTTCAATTTTGCATGTTTCACTTCCCGAATAATTTAATTATTCAAAAGTCCGCAGTCACTCATACTTTTCGGGAGTAAGTATGAACGAAGACTGTCGTGAATTGGTTTGTAGATTTTCTAAGGAGCTATGCAGTTAATAGCGCGCTATAGCGTCGCTATAGCGTTGCTATAGCGTATAGCGGCCATCAACGCTACAAAATTTCATTTAGCGTTTCAAAATAGCGGTTCCGCTATTAGCGGCGCTATTTACCGCTATTTACCGCAATTTTGAAAACCGCAATTGCAAAAATAGCGCGCTATATAAAAACTTTAAACATTTGACTAGGATTTACCGAAAGAGGCACACCCAAACTTTTATACTTTGACTCCACTACTCAGACCCAAGAGTTAACTTGGTTCTAAATGGCTCGGTGAGTGAACTTCTTAGGAACTGATAGCTCCTATTTATAACTAAATGTGACCCCTTATGTTTCTTTTTAGGCCGATGTGGGATAAGCTTTACATGGCATCTTCTTCTAGTTCAATCAATCGATGGCGAGTTTTCGTTTTCAGTTTCGTTTTCAGTTCTCGATTAGCAAGTCTCGATAACAATTGAATTTCATTACGCATTTGAATTGTAGCATGGATTACGCTTCGATTCCATCTTCATTTTCAGTTCAATTTCAGTTCTCGATTACGCTTCAATTTCAGTTCTCGATAGCTCCCATGTATTACGCATCTGATATGAACTTCGGTTTTGACTTCTATTGATTGAAGCTATGGATTACGCATCTGATATGAACTTCAGTTTCGACTTCTTGATTGAATTTTGTTATCCAGTTTCGACTTCTTGATTGAACTTCAGTTTTGACTTCTTGATTGAACATCAGTTTCGACATCTGATATGAACTTCAGTTTCAATTCAACTTTGATTCTTCCGGATTTCACTTGATATTTGGGATTTGATTGAAGCTATGTTAATTTCAGATTGATATTTCACATTTGGGTACCTGCAATTGGCTAATCATTCATTCTCATTCCAGTTCGTGTTTATGCACACCAAGTGTTTGGTTAATTGCTCAAGAGAATTTCAAAGTAGTAGGACTATGTAATCGGCTCTCAATGAAGTAGGATTATGTAATTCTTGATTGAATTTTGTTATCCAATTGTATACTTGCCATTGAAGGCTTTGTTTGTAGTAAATTTGATTGAATTTGATGAGATAACTTGGTACTTGGATTATGTCAATTCTTGTTTTAAAGGGGTTGGTGATAACTTGGGTGTTGATAATATAAGAATTCTACATAATAAAAATTTTACATAAAATAAAAAATCGCTATATCATCGCTATATCACCGCGAAAACCGCTATTTTAAGTAGCGACAGTCACCGCTATTTGATTTTTTACCGCTTTAACTGCATAGCTAAGGAGTTAGACATTGCAGTAAGACTGCTACAACGTTCACGAGTACTTAGAAATAGAGATTTGAGTATTGGATAAACCCGCGCTCAATAGATTGCTTCATGGATTACATCACGAGCAATATTGAGACGATAATATCTTATGATCTTGAAGCAGAGACATATGAGTTGAAATTTACGAGTCGGTTGTGAATTGATAATGCGTAAACGCATCAGTAACTCGATGTTATAAAACGCATTGTTGTGTACGATTTTGACAAGTAAAAGACACAAGCATATGAGTCGAAGCTTATTCGTTCCTTGACCCTGATGGGAAACAGATATCTGTAGGCCTCTCGATGATTTTGAAGTTGACTAAAGTGCTGGCCAGCCTGGACTGAATTGATGTGTTCAATTAGAAGTCTTAAAGTCATAAGCAGAATCGGAGATCGGGAAACAGAGTATCGGATAGAGATTGATCTCAATCCATGTCTCGTGTCTAAAAATATCTTGTTGAACGAAAGATTATATGATCACTTATCTATGGACAGAACTGACCGGGTCAGAGTTCGGCAGCAGTTTCTAGGAAGCTGTAGGTTGTTTATTAATCAGTAGATATATTAAAGTCATAGACTTATCCAAGTGGGAGACTGTTGGATTAGGTGTCTAAGCCATGACTTTATATTTGTATTTATCCTGTTAATTGAAGCAAAGTCCATTTGGGTTGCCCTCATAGCAGGAGGATTGATGTAGAAGTCAGTAGAGAGGAAGGTTGATTTATTAATGGTTTAATAAATCAATAGAAATAAATAAATAGTTTTTTAATATATTTAAGTGTTAATATATTAATTAAAAACTATAATAATTAATTAGAAATTAATTTGAAATTAATTGGATATAATTCAGTGATTAAATAAATTAATTATTAGTGCAGGGACTAGTTTGTATTTATTCAATAGTTGAATAACTGAAAAACCAGGAGCCAGGGACCAAAGTTGGCGCCACCTAGGGGGCTTCCCTAGAGGTTGGCGAAACCATAATTAAGGTTTAGGAGATCTGGTCCAAATGGGCAACATGCTTGTCCATTAAGGGGCACCTCTAGGGTTTCACTGGAGGCCATAAAAGGAAACCCCTTGGCACCCTAAAACCTGTGCCTACTTCACTCTAAAGTTACTCTGCTGTCTTCTCTCCTCCATTGCTTGGGTGTGACTACATTTGAGGCAGGATATGTTTGCTGCTAGCTTCAAGAACACGATCAAAAGGTTGGTTAGTTCTTATTTGACCTTTAGAAATTAAATGTTAGCCTTAGGTTTTAGTTTTATATCTTCATAGAAGAAAACATAGATCTTTCTAGGGTTGCATGTGAACTTAGGAATTTTGTTGTTCATTGATTGCTAGAAAACCCTTCAGCATGGGGACGACCGTCGAGTGCGTGGATTGCAAAAGAGACCGAGGTTCTGCAGCAAGTTAGAAATTTTTTCGTGGAGCAGAAATATTGCATCGGTAGTTGTGATGGTTGAAGATGATGGTGCTCTCTTGATCCCGATCGTGTGTGTGTTCCGTTCGGGTAGCAGTGGTTGTGGCCGGTTGAGTAGTAGCAGTGGCACGTGCGGTAGAGCAACCGGGAAGGTGTGATAAAGAGATGGTATTTGTGTGCTCGTTCATTGGCAGTAAAAGCACTTTGGTCCTTTATCATTGGGAATATTGGACTCGAGTATTCAATTTTCTTTCGAGTGATAAATCAGTCGTGTATGAAGCGCTAGATATTAGTAGGGGTTTCAGGTAAGGCGTTGCGGATCGGTTGGCTAATCGATCTGGGGAGAAAGATTAGGAAAGCTAGCGTGTTAAAGTTCGGACCGGGTTTGGATGGTTGTGATACTGTTGAGTATCCCCCTTGGGAAGTGTTGGCGGTATAGAAGCCGGGTTGGTATCTGGTAAGTTGTTGAGACATTGGTGGAGGTTAAGAAGTGTGAGTGGGATCTTCGGATCTTCTTCCGAGCTTGGGAGCGATGGTATTGGAAGCGTTCGACTTTTAGGGTTCTCGGCAGTGCAGTAGGATCGGTTGGGTAACCGGTCAAGGAAATTGGCAAGGAGTTTTAAAGTGTCGTGGTTAGATTTGGGTTATGATAATCAAGGTGGCTGGGTATCTTCTCTGAGAAGTTTTGTCTGTTCGAAGTTGAGTGGTTTTTGTAAAGAATAGTGGTTGTAAATTTGGTTAAATGAATCTTGGATCGCTCTCGATAATGAAAAGACCGTGTGCTTGTGGATGCAGTTGGGTCTGTGAGATTTTTTGGTTAGGATGACGGTTTTCGGTTAGACCTGTTGTTCTGGTTTGGCGAAGAAGTCGGATGTTGCGGCCCTGTGGTAGGAAATCTTGTGGATTAGTCGGTTGAGTTCGTTGCGGCTGGTTTAGACGTTGATCCTAGGCGTTGTTCACAGTCGCTAGATGTCACACCCTCAAACCACGATGGCGGAATCGGCTGAGGGTGGATGACTTCATGAACAGTATCATAACAACGTTTGTACAATAGTGATCAAAGCAAACACATCCATCATATACATAATTGTAAATGTTACAAGATTCAAAATACAATACGTTCCAAATACAATGACAATATGATATCAAATACATAGTATGATGCCATAATGAACCATCGTCAAAACTTGTAGTTACCTGATTCATCAATTTCCTGAGAATACAAGTAGTTTGAAAAAGTGTCAACATTACGTTGGTGAGTTCATAAGATTTTTGTATGAGAAAATTCATAGTCCTTTTTCCTTGTAAAGAGATAGTGTTTGAAACCAGAAAATCCAATATTTTCTATGTGAATACATGTTTATTCGTAGATTAGTTATAGATCTAATTTTGTAAAACCTTTAAGTAGGTGAAATCATATTTTATTTGTATCTTACTGAATTGTAGTTTTAATTCCATAAAACTCGTATGTATAAGTAAATTGTACTTGTATTTATATCTTGATAAAATGTAGTCTTAATACATAAAAGTTGTATGAGAAATCCATTTCTTGTAAAATATAATATCGAAATCCAGAAAATCCAATATTTTCTTATAAATGTGTTGTAGTATTAAAAGATCCAAAGACTAAAAATGTATAACGTAAGTTGTATTATAATATAAAACTATCTGAAATGTTTATTTATCCACGTAAACATTTTGATTGTTTTCCCATGTGAAACGTCCTATAACCATACTGTGACCATGTAGGCCTGCTGCGATGTTCTTCAGGCGTCGAAATGTTATGACAGTTGTC
Source organism: Cichorium intybus (assembly GCA_023525715.1). NCBI lineage: Eukaryota > Viridiplantae > Streptophyta > Magnoliopsida > Asterales > Asteraceae > Cichorium > Cichorium intybus. The sequence continues at coordinate 98,935,115 of CM042016.1, read as the reverse complement.
ACCCCAGACCCGTCGGTCTAACTGTAGCTAGCAGTTCAGGTGCGGGATTGTCAATCCCGTATAGATCTATACACAATTATCACGTTCTCTTACCGAGACTCTGGTTATAAATGCAGGACTTATGTATCATGCTTAAATAAGCACTTGTGAAGACCCGTCTCACAAAAGTGTATGTATATCAACTTATTTACGTAAAATTTGTATATGAAAAACCCTTGTATTTGCACAATATAGTAATGTATAATAATTATATATTTTGTATAATTATTTGTCTTGTTTAAAACGTCTTAGTAACCTTTGTATCCACAAACTATTCCTATAATAGTTTATTTTTAGTATTCTGTCGTAAAAAGCATATATGTAAGAATATATGTGAAATAACTTATTTAGATGATTATAAATAATATCTTTTAAGATATTTTCCACAATAGTAGTGTAATAATTTGTTTTTACTCTTTATTAATTTCAATATAATACTTTATGACTATCAAATAAAGAACGGCCAGGTAGAAGATCAAATGGGAAGGCAGGACCCTTTCAGCGTATAAGCTTTTCGGAAATCCAACAACCTAGCTCTATTGATCGGCATAGACACCGTTCTCGTAAGTAGATCAATCAATATTATATTTTTGGAATTATAATTGAATTGTTATAATAATAACGTTTTACCAAATTTGTATTTTGTTTACTATTGTTGCAAAAGTGTATAAATAGTCGTTTTTATAGTATAACTTGTATTCTTCGCCTAAAAACTTGAATAATGGTAAAAAGAAGGGGTATGAACTCACCTCAATGTCGACTAGCATCTTATCGTCGATTGTTGTTAGATCACCCGACTCTTCCAATTCCTAACTCGAACTCACTATATTTATAACTGAAATAACTACTTCTAACACTCCTTCTTCGTATATATCTATATATATCGAAGAATATTCTAACAATACTATCTAGTGATATACAGAGAAAAATCTGAGGTGTGAAGAAATGAGAGAAATGAAGCTCATATTTATAGTAGATTTATTTTCGTATAGCGGCCCTCAAGATACATAGATTTGATAATTATAGCTTTTATAATTTGTTTATGACAAAACATACCCTTAAAATACACTTTAAATAGATTAATAGTTTTTATATAAGGTAAATAATTTTTGTTTATAAAAATGTAATCTACAAAAATCGTAGTTTAATAATATCAACTTTTTAACCAAAAATCTCTAACGAATTACCGAAAGGGTATTAGTTGTAGTTTTAATAAGAGTATAGGGTTTAAATGTAAATATAATTTTGTGTTTTATAAAAAGTATATTATTAAACTTAACAATACGTTTTGAATACGTATAATATGAAAATTTTGAAATTTTGACGTCAGGTTGTTCGTATCGACGATACCGTTGTAATGGTATATTTTGTGTTTTATAAAAAGTATATTATTAAACTTAACAATACGTTTTGAATACGTATTGTTCGAAATGAATATATGAATTTTTAAGGGTAAAATATGTAAAATTAGATAATAATGGACCGAGACCCGCTATATATATATAATAATAATAAACGAATCACGGGTTGATCTCTTTTGAATTTACCGACTATCAATTTTATATATATCTATATATATATATATATATATATATATATATATATATATATATATATATATATATATATATATATATATATATATATATATATATATATATATATATATATATATATATATATATAGTCCGTTTCAAGGAAGAACCAATATTTTCTAGGAACCGTAGGAACTTTTTGACTGAAATTTTTTTTTCAAAGAAAATGACATAATACATCTAGTCGCTTATATTTAAGACTTTTTGTCAAAAAATATTTGAAAAATAATATGTATACACGAAATGTGCATGTATGCATTTTTTTCGCAAATGTGTATATGATCACGTTTCGTGCATATGTGCACATTTCGTGTATATATATTATTTTTATCAATTTTTTTTTACAAAAGGTCTTAAATATAAGCGATTAGGTGTATTATGTCATTTTTTTTGAAAAAAAATTTTCAGTAAAAAAGTTCCTACGGTTCTTAGGAAAATATTGGTTCTCATTTGATATTTAGTCTATATATATATATATATATATATATATATATATATATATATATATATATATATATATATATATATATATATATATATATATATATATATATATATATATATATATATATATATATATATATATATATATATAATAATCAAACGTCGCTTTCAAGTTAAATTAATCGTTTTTCTATCATAACCTTTTATATATAATGTTTGGTAAGGTTATAAGTATATATTCGGAACCATCGTAATTTTATCTACGTTTCGATATAAAATTTGTAATATTCCGAAGAGTTTTACATTTTTACCGTTCACTATTCACTATTCGGCTACTATTCACTGTCACTGTTCACTGTTCACTATTCACTACGTGAAAAATAATTTTATTTTATTTTATTTTAAAAAAATATCTAACTTAATAGTGTTTGTTCGTATAATTGTTTTGAATTAGCATACATACTATTATATTATACAAAATACATTGTAGAGGTTATGAAATTTACATTTCATTGTATGTTTTGGTTGACTTGAGTTGACTTTTGTTGACTTAATTTGAGAGTTGTCACATTATCTACCCGTTAGAAGGAATTTCGTCCAGAAATTTAGTACTTGAGTAGATTCTCAAGGGTTTGAGAAGAGATGTCGATATTTTTTTTTCACTTGGTTCTCATATTCCTAGGTAAATTCAGATTCAAGCTTGGCGCTTCCTAGTTTTTAATCGTTTTGATTTTTGTATGTATGTATGTATATATGTGTGTATGTATGTATGTATGTGTGTGTATGTATGTATGCATGTATGTATGTATGTATGTATGTATGTATGTATGTATGTGTGTATATATGTATGTATGTATGTATGTATGTATGTATGTATGTATGTATGTATGTATGTATGTATGTATGTGTGTGTATGTATGTATATATGTATATATGTATGTATGTATGTATGTGTATGTATGTATGTATATATGTATATATGTATGTATGCATGTATGTATGTGTGTATGTATGTATGTATGTATGTATGTATGTATGTATGTATGTATGTATGTATGTATGTATATATGCACGTATGTATGTATGTATGTATGTATGTATGTATGTGTGTGTGTGTATGTATGTATGTATGTGTGTATGTATGTATGTATGTATGTATGTATATAATGTCATTTTATAGCTGATACCCGTAGGAGGAATAAAATATGCAAGATATAGATGGACCACGAGTTGTACATACGCCAGGTGAGTAGGTTCTAATTCATTATTTATGATGATATTATTTAATTAACTGTTCTTTGAATTATTTCCGCTTTTAGGATATATATACATTTTTTTAGAGAGTCTTTTCGTTTTCCTGTATTTATCGGAGTTAAGCAGTTAATGTTTAAAATGACAATTAGGGTAGTCGAAAGGTCGCATCTACTGTAGGTGATTGAATTTTTTTTAATCTATTTGTTATTCTGTCATTATCGGAATTAAACAGTGAAAGTTGAAAAATTTTGTCACTTAGGGTAGTCGAAAGGTCGCATCTACTGTAGATGGTTGAATTTTTGGTAATAAAGACGCGGATTGTCCTTTCAGTTCCAGCTGTAAGATGCTTATATAAACGAGTATGTATCATCATTCATATCTACATCTTTTCAGTCTTAGTCTCATTCTTTTTACTACCAGTTTATTTTTATAAAATCTCAGATTTCCAATCGAGGCATGGAAAACAGATCTCATATGGAAAACTTGTCAGAAAGTGAGCGGAATTTCCTAACAGAAGAGGGTACCTCCCTATTAAATCAGATATCTCCATTGGAGTTGGGTAATTATATTATCCTAAACTCTCTTTATTTTCTTATTTCTTTCTCTAGTGTTTTGTTCTGAAACTATGTGAGGTATAGGTGTTCCAGATATATTACCGCTGGATCAGCTTCAAAATAATCCTGAAGTTTTTCCTAGGATGGGTATTCTCCCTGAAAATCCACTGCCTTTAGATCAAGACATCGTTGTTGGGCAATCTCAATATATACTTCCAAGTTAAGCCATTTTGTTAAGCTTTATGTCTGTTTCGCTTAATTATCTAACATATGTTATTCACAGATCCATTCGTAGATGATTTTACTGATAATCATCTAAGCATGAATATGCCCATACTGCATAGTGGAGTAGACCTAACAAATCAGGGGTTTCTAACTGACATTCAAAATCAGGATCAAATACAGTTGATCCATAATGACACTATCGGGTTCGCTCCAGCGAATCCTGAGTTTGTGGGTGGCTTTCAATATCAGGATCAATTTCCAATGATCCAAAGTAACCTAGAGAATTTGAAAAATCGAAATTCTGGGTTCACAATTGGTTTTGAAAATTAAGCACTCATAATAGATAACAATGAAAATGTTGTTGATCAGGATCATACACAATTGATCCAAAATGAAATTGCTTCAACTTCGATTCCAAGAACTATTGAACTTCGTAGAAAAATGGGTTCTGATCGTGCGTTGAGTAAGGAAACAATATCCATGCATTTTGACAAGACCATTGAACAAGCTGCAAGGGAACTAAATGTTGGAATAACACGGTTGAAGAAATGTTGTAGGGAGTTAGGCTTCAAAAGTTGGCCTCGACGACAAATTGAGAGTTTACAAACTCTTATTAACCATACTAAGGTTAAGAATTGTTTTTCTTTAAAATTTTAATACCATGAGATTGTAATGACTGAAGGTATTTATGCAACAGGATTTAGATAATAGTTCTAGTGGAGTAGACGTAATACTTGGTCTTGAGAACGAGAAAAGAGCAATAATCGAGGGTTCTAGTTCGGAGATAACTGATACCACAAAGAGATTGAGACAAGCTGCCTTTAAGGCTGGTTACAGGAAAAGAAAGGTTCAGAAGAGGGAGGAAGCTTCATCAGGAACCAATACATAGCAGCAATCTTTGCCGTCTGGTTCTGCTACATGCAGTATGAATCCTAGTTTACTTGGGCATGTATATGATGAAAGGTCACATCCCATGATAGAAGGTATGACCATTCCTATTCATCAGGAAGGTCCAAGTCAAGTACTTGTTGATGAAGATTGGAGTTTCTTAGATCAGGAAGATATAAATCTTGATTTACTTGATCATGATGAAGGCTCCCATCCTATGATAGAAGGTATGGCCATTCCTATTCCTCAGGAAGGTTCAAGTCAAGTACCATCTAATGAAGATTGGAATTTCCCAGATCCAAAAGATCTTTCTTCTGCCTTCTTTGGCTCTCAATCTAAGTCTTAGACATTGCTCAGTCTGTAATATGTGTATGGTGGTTATCTTTTAATAAGATTAACATAATATTTAAATTAAGCAATCTATATGTCTATGGTAGTTGTATTCTAAGGTATTAAGTATCTGCAGCGAGTTTTAAGAAGATTCTTCAATCTCTAAAGCTCTCAACCATTGTAGTGTGTCAAACACATTGATCAACATTGATTGTTCACCGGTTCAACCATAAATAACGTAGGCGATCATTTCATGTTTATTGGTGGTATTCTTGTGCCATTGAGATTAAGTTTTCGATAACAGTTATTGGTTATGTATTATTGAAATGTCAGGTCGACTATGTAAGGATTTGGGTATAAGAGATCCATAAAGTGTCTAGATGTATGGTTCTATAGTATTGTAAAATACTCCTATAGTATTTTAGCTTTATTTTACTTTAGGACTATATTGTATTGTTTATTATATGACATTCTGTACCACGACGTTTGCCAAAATGACAACTCAATCCCTAGACTTAAAAATATGTAGTATGATGGATCTAACATAGTCTTTAACTCAAGGGACTATATTTGTGTGGTTTCAATTTCTTTTCCATAAGGTGTAAATTTATGAATTGTTAATGCTAAGAATATGAAAGGATTAATGGAGAGATTTATTTTTGGATGCCAATAACGTGCTTGATCTTGGTATTATAAAGGGGTTTTAAGGCTCTTCATTTCCCCTGTGAGACTCTTCATTTCTCCTGTGAGATATTTTTAGAGTTTCTCTATATATAGTTCTTAGTAAGTTTTTAGACTTGTTGTTCACTACGACTATTTCTAAGTACATGTTAGTCATACCTTGGACAAATAGAGTTGATCAGGCTCTATTTGTCCTAGGTATGATCACATAACTACCTAGGCTTACTCGTAGTGTTCAACTCATCTTATTACTCTTGTATTGTTCTAGTTATGACACTGTTCTAGTATGTATGTACTTGTACTTATACTTTATAAAATTATCATTATATTTTAAAGTATACTTTGTACAGATTGTTTTAGAGAGTTTTAGTCCCATTGTATTTATAGTTGTATATCTTAACTAGATTGATATACTTGGTTCACTATAAACAATGCTCTGGTACCAATCTGTCACACCCTCAAACCACGATGGTGGAATCGGCTGAGGGTGGATGACTTCATGAACAGTATCATAACAACGTTTGTACAATAGTGATCAAAGCAAACACATCCATCATATACATAATTGTAAATGTTACAAGATTCAAAATACAATACGTTCCAAATACAATGACAATATGATATCAAATACATAGTATGATGCCATAATGAACCATCGTCAAAACTTGTAGTTACCTGATTCATCAATTTCCTGAGAATACAAGTAGTTTGAAAAAGTGTCAACATTACGTTGGTGAGTTCATAAGATTTTTGTATGAGAAAATTCATAGTCCTTTTTCCTTGTAAAGAGATAGTGTTTGAAACCAGAAAATCCAATATTTTCTATGTGAATACTTGTTTATTCGTAGATTAGTTATAGATCTAATTTTGTAAAACCTTTAAGTAGGTGAAATCATATTTTATTTGTATCTTACTGAATTGTAGTTTTAATTCCATAAAACTCGTATGTATAAGTAAATTGTACTTGTATTTATATCTTGATAAAATGTAGTCTTAATACATAAAAGTTGTATGAGAAATCCATTTCTTGTAAAATATAATATCGAAATCCAGAAAATCCAATATTTTCTTATAAATGTGTTGTAGTCTTAAAAGATCCAAAGACTAAAAATGTATAACGTAAGTTGTATTATAATATAAAACTATTTGAAATGTTTATTTATCCACGTAAACATTTAGATTGTTTTCCCATGTGAAACGTCCTATAACCATACTGTGACCATGTAGGCCTGCTGCGATGTTCTTCAGGCGTCGAAATGTTATGACAGTTGTCACCCCAGACCCGTCGGTCTAACTGTAGCTAGCAGTTCAGGTGCGGGATTGTCAATCCCGTATATATCTATACACAATTATCACGTTCTCTTACCGAGACTCTGGTTATAAATGTAGGACTTATGTATCATGCTTAAATAAGCACTTGTGAAGACCCGTCTCACAAAAGTGTATGTATATCAACTTATTTACGTAAAATTTGTATATGAAAAACCCTTGTATTTGCACAATATAGTAATGTATAATAATTATATATTTTGTATAATTATTTGTCTTGTTTAAAACGTCTTAGTAACCTTTGTATCCACAAACTATTCCTATAATAGTTTATTTTTAGTATTCTGTCGTAAAAAGCATATATGTACGAATATATGTGAAATAACTTATTTAGATGATTATAAATAATATCTTTTAAGATATTTTCCACAATAGTAGTGTAATAATTTGTTTTTACTCTTTATTAATTTCAATATAATACTTCATGACTATCAAATAAAGAACGGCCAGGTAGAAGATCAAATGGGGAGGCAGGACCCTTTCAGCGTATAAGCTTTTCGGAAATCCAACAACCTAGCTCTATTGATCGGCCTAGACACCGTTCTCGTAAGTAGATCAATCAATATTATATTTTTGGAATTATAATTGAATTGTTATAATAATAACGTTTTACCAAATTTGTATTTTGTTTACTATTGTTGCAAAAGTGTATAAATAGTCGTTTTTATAGTATAACTTGTATTCTTCGCCTAAAAACTTGAATAATGGTAAAAAGAAGGGGTATGAACTCACCTCAATGTCGACTAGCATCTTATCGTCGATTGTTGTTAGATCACCCGACTCTTCCAATTCCTAACTCGAACTCACTATATTTATAACTGAAATAACTACTTCTAACGCTCATTCTTCGTATATATCTATATATATCGAAGAATATTCTAACAATACTATCTAGTGATATATAGAGAAAAATCTGAGGTGTGAAGAAATGAGAGAAATGAAGCTCATATTTATAGTAGATTTATTTTTGTATAACGGCCCTCAAGATACATAGATTTGATAATTATAGCTTTTATAATTTGTTTATGACAAAACATACCCTTAAAATACTCTTTAAATAGATTAATAGTTTTTATATAAGGTAAATAATTTTTGTTTATAAAAATGTAATCTACAAAAATCGTAGTTTAATAATATCAACTTTTTAACCAAAAATCTCTAACGAATTACCGAAAGGGTATTAGTTGTAGTTTTAATAAGAGTATAGGGTTTAAATGTAAATATAATTTCTTTTTAAAGAAAAAGAAAATATTAAATATAAAACTGATACCCATAATATGAAATTTTGACGTCAGGTTGTTCGTATCCACGATATCGTTGTAATGGTATATTTTGTGTTTTATAAAAAGTATATCATTAATAGCATCGTACTTTTAAAAAATGATTCTTTTTTTCAAAATCTTGTAAGATGATTTGGAAAAAAAGTTATTTCATTTATATTAAAACTCATTTACAGGACATTTTTTCTGGAAAATATATCCATTTTAACATTGAATTTTGCAAAAAAAAAATTCATTAGTAACATCCTACTTTTAAAATAAAATGTTTTTCCTAATATGTAAGTTTTATTTATCAACCGTGTGTTACACGGGTTTCTAACCTAGTATATATATATATATATATATATATATATATATATATATATATATATATATATATATATATATAATAATCAAACGTCGCTTTCAAGTTAAATTAATCGTTTTTCTATCATAACCTTTTATATATAATGTTTGGTAAGGTTATAAATATATATTCGGAACCATCGTAATTTTATCTACGTTTCGATATAAAATTTGTAATATTCCGAAGAGTTTTACATTTTTACCGTTCACTATTCACTATACGGCTACTATTCACTGTCACTACGTGAAAAATAATTTTATTTTATTTTATTTTAAAAAAATATCTAACTTAATAGTGTTTGTTCATATAATTGTTTTGAATTAGCATACATACTATTATATTATACAGAATACATTGTAGAGGTTATGAAATTTACATTTCATTGTATGTTTTGATTGACTTGAGTTGACTTTTGTTGACTTAATTTGAGAGTTGTCACACTAGATCTGTTCTAGCGACGGAGGGAAGTCGGAATTAGTCAAGGAAAGACTATGGGTCTAGTTGAGGACTGGGCAGAGCAGAGAACCTGAATGGATGAAACATGGAAAAGCCTGTGAGTTTGGTTGCGAGCTGAACGGAACGGGGAACGTGTGACTCCATGAATATTAACGATGAGTGTGGGAATAGTCGGACGGGCTGTGCATGAGTGGTGTACCTCGTGCTTATATCTTGGTTGATCGGATGTTTTGGGCCAAAGTTCTTGTGAGTCAGTAGATTCTTTGTTGTGGTAGTGTGAATAGTGGTCTGGTGTTATGCGTTGGAAATTTTCTGAAAAGGTGCAAACTATACGTGTTAGCCATGAGGCTTTGTCAGATACTCTGTAAGTGAGTATCTGAAGTTGCGGGTTGGTATAGATTAGGCGCATTGCGGTTGGAGTGGTTTTCGGTCAGTAAGGTAGAAATCCCGACGTCAAACGAGTCGTCGTGGGGTGTTTGTGAGTCTTCAAGGTTCTACAGTGAGACCTTCTGTTTGGGAATTTCGAGCATGTACGTATTTAAGTGCCCATGATCTGGTTGATGTTGGTGGCAAGATCTTTCAGGTTTGGACATGTAGGAATATTAATAACCATGGAATGGTTAAGCTGCTGGTGCGCGATTAGGGCATGAAGGAAAGGATTTCGGGGACGAAATCCAGTTAAGTGGGGGAGACTTGTAAGACCCTAACCCGGAAAGTCAAGTTCCGAGTCTTAATGAGTCAAAGTCTAAAACCCGGAACCAAGTTTCGAGAGAATGGCATTTAATAAACACAAATAAGGAAAATGGTGGAAAGTGATAAATAGAGGTGCTATCTTTAGAGATAGTGGCGCTATTGAGCCAAATCCCATGACAGTCGCATTTCAAACTGTTCGCGACAATGACCTTGCAGGGGACTGAAGATAGCAGTGCTATCTTTAAAGATAGCAGCTTTATCTTTGCCTGATCGGGAATAACTCCAAATTTTTGTGATCTGGGTCATTTTTAAGCCACTTAACACATCCCACTTCGTCATTTTGCCTCAAGAACTCTAGAGAACATCCCTAAACCCTCTCTAAAGCTTCAATGGTATTTTGAGCTTCATTTGTGGCTTTGTGAAGGTTTTTGGAAGAAGAAGAAGGTAGCAAGGTGCTCAAGAGAAGGTGGTGCTTAGAAGGAGTCAAGTTCTAGCTGTTCCTGGACCCTTGTAAGTGTTTATAAGCTTGTTTTCCTTAGTTCTTGTTGTTAATGGAGTTATGAAGCTATTTCTAAGCTTTTGAAGACAATGATGACTCCATATCTTGGATGAGGGTGGGATTTAGAGGCTAAGGATGAGTTCTTCTCCTGTAATTCTCAGAATCCTTAAGAAAAACCCAAGCCTAGTCTTAGTATGGCTGCGAATGAAGTTTTGAGTTGTTAATCTTCATTTTTGGAGTTAGATTTGTCACCATGAGCTTGTTTGGCTAGGATTGGTGGTTGAAATTACATTTTCATGAGTTAAGGACTATTTTGGACAACTCCTGAGAGTTGGAGCTTCTGTCTAAATGGATAAAGCACTTAATGGAGAAAATGGCTGAACAGTGAGATAGAGGCGCTATCTTTGTAGATAGTGGCGCTATCTCTCTTTTTGACTAGATGTTGACTTTTGAGATAGAGGCGCTATTTTTGTAGATAGAGGCGGCATCTCTCTGTTTGACCATATGTTGACTATTGTTGACCGTTGACTTTTTGACCAGCTTGAATTTTGGTTAAACTTGAAGGTTTTTGATACTGGACTTATATGATTATTTCATTCGGGATTTAGAAAGTTCTAAGTGGGGTTTATCCTTCTTAGGAAGTGCGTATTGTCGGGATCTGCGAGCACTCGCGGGGAGTGCTGTCTAGCTTACGGTCGCGAATCAGGTCAGTCTTCTCACTATATTACGGGTGATATTACATGCGTAGATAGTCTTTATTACTTTGTGTAATAATGTGATTATTTGTGCTTACGATGTCTACCGATGGATCCAGGCAAGTCCAAGTGTCACACGATGTTTATCGATGGATCAGGGCAAGCTCGAGAGCCGAGGACAGATCGGGGCAAGCCCGAGAGTCACACGATATTTATCGACGGATCGGGGCAAGCCCGAGAGTCACACGATGTTTATCGGTGGATCGGGGCAAGCTCGAGAGTCGAGGACGGATCGGGACAAGCCCGAGAGTCACACGATGTTTACCGACGGATCGGGGCAAGCCCGAGAGCCAACGATGTTTATGTGATGGATCGTGTGGTATTTTTGGGGAACTCACTAAGCTTTGTGCTTATCCTTTTACCCTAAATGTTTTTCAGGTAAATACTGGCTTGAGCTTGGAGCACGGCGCGACTGTACCGCATCTGAGGATTTCAACGATTAAAGTATTCTGCTGGGTGATGTTTGCAAATGTTTTAATAAATATGTTTTATATGTTTAAATACTAAGTTTTAATTTGAATGATTTTATTTGGCAAACCCTTTTATGTATTCAAATCACTTTTGAAAATGAAAATTTTATTACGGAATTTGTGACGTTACATGGAGATTCTAATATATTTATGTTTTTACCATGACGAAAATAAACGTTTCATTATATATGTGATTGCTTTATTCATAAAGATATATATAGGATGAACTTTTGTGACTCATGTAAAAGATTCACCGTATATAAATCTTAGCCTTTAATAAAACCTTTTTTTTGAATAATTAATTTTATAAAGGATAATTATCAAATCAGTAACAAAAATTCTTGTTATATTGATGTCTACAAACATAAACTCTTTCAGTTCAAACTATCCTCTCAAAGGATAAACCGAATAGATTAATTTATATTGATTGGTATCATAATTTGAGATTTGTACTCAAAACGATAACAAAACTTGAGCCATTGAGGAACGTTTCCCAGAAGCTCCTCCAACTAATAAAGCTAGAGCTGAAAAGAATGAATATGATTCTAATCTCACATAGTCACTAAGGTGGCTTGCATCATTCTTACAACCACGGTTTCAGAACTCCAAAAGAGCTTTGAGAATTTTGGGGGATATGACATGATCGCACTGCTCAAAGAAATGTTCCAAGAGCAAGCACGACAAGAACGATTTGACACTTTGAAAGCTCTCATGGAATGTAGGTTACAAGAAGACCGGAGTGTTAGTGTACATGCCCTTAAAATGAAGGCGTGCATTCACTAGTTGGAACACCTAAGTTTCCCGGTTTTGCAGGAGTTGGCTACTGATAATCTAGAAAAGTCTATCACATAGCTACATGGCATGCTTAAGACCCATGAGTCTGACATGGCCAAAACAAAGAACTCTAACCCAACTACTCCTATGCTAAGTTATGAAGAAATCACACATAGAATCGAACATCCATTTTTATCAAGGTAAAAAACCATAAATATAATTGAATCTCCATCTTCCTCTATCAAGAGCACAATAACCAACACAAATATGATGTTTTCTTCAGAAAATAAAATTTTAGGGCTCACACGAAAAAGTTTGTCAAATATGAGGTTTTTTGGAAAAGAAAATTTTAAGCTTTTTTGTAAAAAATTTGGGGTCTTTTCAGGAAAAATATATTACTGGAAGATAACCTGCAAAACTGGATAACGGGGTTAAATTAAAAAGTTTCTTTAAAATTTAGGTACTTTTTGAAAAATAAAACAACTTTCGGTCGAAATCGGAAAAATAGGAAAATATAAGGTTTTTTATTAAGTAAGCCCATATTTATTTAAAAATCCATTATATTAAGGAATATTTATAAAAATATTATAAAAAATAAAGCACTTAATCAAAATAACACCTTTTGGTGTTTTAAGAAAATGATTTTTTTGTCAAGAGTAGGTCATAGAAAACTAACTATATTGACATTAAAAATATATCTTCTAACAAAAAAGTGCATTGGACTGATATTCTGGACCATTCCGGATTTCAGACAGAAAAAAAGTACTCTCGAATTTGAAGGATAATTCTGAAATCTAATTAACGATTCTGGAATTTCGAGAAATGCTTCATTATTCACTAAAATTTAAGAGAAACCTAAAGAAACATAGTAAATGAGAACTAAATACGATATAATTACTTATAATGTGACGTTTGACTGAAAAAGAGTGGTATTAAGCATCTCGAAAAATAACTATTTTGGACATGAATAGAAAGAGTTTTTGAGAAAAAAGCTTGACAGAAATAAGAAAAAGCACATATTATATAAAAAGTGATCGGTCCAAAATGACTCATTTCGAACAAAATGATCATTTTCCTAAAACACAAAAAACTTATATCTTTATTAAGTCATTTGATCTTAATATTCATTTTGGTGATTATCCATTACATCAATAATTGTCTTTTACTAAAAGGATTGTATATACAAAGTGCTTTTGAAAAAACTATCATTTGATTACCTCTTATAGCTTATTAAAAAGTCGCTATTAAAATCAATCTTAAATTATAAAGGTACTTTTGTTTGTTTCAATTTTCTGGAAAAAAAAACAATCGTGTTTTAAACTATTAATAATAATAATAATAATATTATTATTATTATTATTTGTAATATTATTACTGTTATCATTAATATAACTATATCTTCTTATTATGAGTTATTATTAATTTTTTTATTTCCTTTTTTCATTTTTAGGTTTTTCATTTTTTTATTAAATTGTTTAATTTTTACAACACTTTGATTTTTCGGTTACTATTTTATAGTTTTTTTATAGTGCTTCGACTTTTCAGTTATAATGGAACCGGTTAACATTAAAATAAAAAGTATAAAGGGTTTTAGTCATAATAAAAAAAACTATTTGCAGTGGAGAACTAATCAAGATCAAAACATGCGTTCATACAAAATCTAGCAAGGATCTTATTATACATATCAATTGTAGCAACTAAAGATGAATCAGGAAATTTACATTTTTATTGGATGCAAGGATCCAAACCAGAATCCATCTTTTGTTTCACACCCAAGAACACCATAAAACAAATAGACAGAACCTTCAGAAGGGAGGAGGCAAGAGACCACAAACCCTATTTAGGGTTGAGAGTTTTCTCCAATTTAGGGAGGGGAGGAGGGAAATTGGCGGCTCAAAAGGAGGGCAAAATGAGTGTTAGGATTTGATCCTTAGCTCTCTATTTATAAAGAAGTTTCTTCTTAGTCACAAAGGTACTTTCCTTTTGCCACTTAGCCCTTGGATTATTTATATTAATTAAACTCTTTTAATTAATTAACATCCAGTCCGTGCAATTAATTATTTCTAATTAATTCCAATTAGTTTTTAATTAATTTATGATATCCTGATAAATTAATAAACTAATTTCTCCAAAATTATTCTATCACTAATCTACTTAACTAGGTCTTAAGGGCAACTCAAATAGACCCTGCTATTATTAGAAATATCATAAATAGTTAGAGACCTTGGACACTATTTCCAACAGTCTCCCACTTGGACAAGTCATCAACTCTGTGTGGTCTAATGCTTTCAAATAATCAGCAAAGAGTATGTCATCTGATGCAACTACCGAACTTTGATTAAAATCAAGAGACGACCCTTAGATAAGTGATCAATTATTCTCTGTTCTACAAGATATCTTTATGAACCTGAGACATGGATTAGGTCAATCTCAATGTTTAAATTCTGTTTCCCGATAGAAATTTATGATGACCACATCAGACTACTCAATTGAACACATCAATTTAGTCAAGTCTCGGCCAAGCACTTAATGTCATCATGAAATCATCGAGGGCCCCATAGATATCACTTCTACTGTTAGGGAAGAAGGAATAAATCAACTTTGACTACATAGTTTTTGTCTACTCATCATATCATATATGGACATACCCTTTATTACAGTCAGTTACAAACAACGTTGGGGTAAACCAATGCATAACAGACTTGTAGAGCAAAAACCTCATCTATGGTCTGTATGAATAAAAAGAGATATTATCATCTTGGAATTACTTGTGACTTAATCCCTGAAGTTATCTCTAAGTGCGGGTTGTTCCAATACTTAAATCTTTATTAAGTACACATGAGTGTTAGTCGCAATCTCTATGATATGTTCAATCAATGTGGACAATTTACTAATACTCCATGACAGTCTTAAGTCACTATTTACTTCCAAGAGTATGACCAACTGTGGAGGTTTGAGTAAATTAATACTCATGGAGTGGGTTCTAGACATGTAAAACAAAACACATTAATAAATTAATTCAAATTTTAGCAAGACAACTTATTATTAAGTTACCAAAAAATAATCACCAAATCATATACAATTTATATTGTATAAGTTTCAAAATATCATACTAATAACTAAAGCATTTATGTCATCTCACTCGCAAATCTAACGCCTACTCACTATGATGCCTCCCTCCTCAACTCGGTCGCAAACTTAGTGGCACTCCCTAAGTATATGTCTCGACTTCCCATGGTCATTAGGTTCTTTAGTCAAGGTGAATTCACCCTCGGTATCATAGAAGATTTCAAGGAGTTCATTGATGTTGGGGACAACACCAAGATTACCAATGAAATCCTTCAACCATGTAGTCTCTTTTTCAGCATCACTAGCTGTTATATACTCAGACTTGCATGTGGAGTCAGCCACCGATTTCTACTTGGAACGTTTCTAAGTTACCACCCGTAAACATATCTCTTGGGTTTCTCAGATGCTTAATAACGTTCTCAACCGCCTCCTAATGACTCTTGCTAGGGCTATTCTAAAACCGACTCACTATGCTTAAAGCATATGAGACATCAGGTCAAGTACATGTCATGACATACATGATCAATCCTATTGCAGAAGCATCTGAGACTCAACTCATTCAGTCTAGTTCTTCACAAGTATTAGGTCATTGATTTTTACTCAATTTTATGCCATGTTGCATGGGTAGAAACCCTATTCTTGGAGTCATGCATCTTGAATATCTTCAAGATTTTATCCAAGTATGTACTTTGGCTAGGTCCTATTAGACGTTTTGGTCTAAATTTATAGATCCTTATACCAAGTATATATGCTGCATCTCCTAGATCCTTCATAGCGAAACATTTCCAAGCTAAGGCTTTACACTTTGCAACATTGGGATATTGTTTCCTATAAGTAGTATGTCATATAATACTAGGAAGACTACAACATTCCCACTATCCTTGACATAAACGCAAGACTCATCTTGGCTTCTTGAAAATTCAAACTCATTGACCTGTTCATGAAAGCAAAGATTCCAGCTGCGAGATGCTTGTTTGAGTCCATAGATGGATCTCTCAAGCTTACACACCATATTTGAATATTTGGCACGTATAAAACCTTCTGGTTGTGCCATATACACATCCTCAGAGAGTTTTCCATTAAGGAAAGTGTTTTTAACATCCATTTGCCATGTCTTAAATCATAAAATGCAGCTATGGCAAGACATATCCTAATAGACTTAATCTTAGCTACTGGTGAGAAGGTTTCCTCATAATCAATTCCTTAAGTTTGAGTGTAGCCCTTCGCGATCAGTCTAGCTTTGAATCTATGTACATTCCTATCCATGTCGGTCTTCATCTTGAAGATCCACTTACACCCAATGGTTTTAAGGTCAGGTGTAGGATCAACCAAATTCCAAACTTGGTTATCATACATGGACTGGATCTCGCTCTCCATGGCCTCTTTCCATTTGGTAGCCTCTGGGATCACCATCGCTTACTTGTAGCTGGTTAGCTCATCCTCACCAACTAGTGTTTTTATCACTAATCAATGTGTCACCTTTAGTAATATGCAAACCATAGAGCTCAGGAAGGTGACTAACTCTACTGGATCTACGAGAAGAGTTTGAGTGCTAGTGTCAACTAAAGGTTCTTTATTGGTTGACTCTTGAATCTTTTCAAGATCAATCCTGCTCCCACTAGCATCTTTGGATATGAGCTTTCTTTCAAGAAAGACTCCCCTTCGAGCTACAAACACTTTTTTCTCAGAAGGTTTGCAAAACAAGTATCCTAAAGACCTTCAGGGATAACCAATGAAGTGAGACTTCTCTGATCTGGGTTCTAACTT
Organism: Cichorium intybus; assembly: GCA_023525715.1. NCBI lineage: Eukaryota > Viridiplantae > Streptophyta > Magnoliopsida > Asterales > Asteraceae > Cichorium > Cichorium intybus. Next base: position 98,917,667 of record CM042016.1, on the reverse strand, counting down.
GTCGTGAGCCTCGCGACAAATGAATACGTCACAGAACCTAAGACTTTTACATGTGCTAGTGAGGGACGAACCCTACTCCACATTTCGGAGGGTCTTTTTGAAACCTTCTTAGTTGGTACAAGGTTCAAGATATGGGCAGTTGTTTCTAGGGCATAACCCCAAAAACTTATTGGAACCTCTACTCGTCATGGATCGAATCATATCTAATAATGTTCGATTTCTTCTCTTAGATACACCTATATTGTGTTCTTGGAGAAGACAGCTGTGAAACTATTCCATAGTTCCTAAGATGTTCCCAGAATTCAATACTCATATATTCTAGCCAAGTTCATTTTCTACTACGCTCTAAAACTCTTTGAACACTTCAAAGTTTCTAGCTTATGTTTAACCAACTAAACATAACCATATCTACTGAAATCATCAGTAAATATAATGAAGTATCGTTCATTGTGTCTTGTGGTGGACGTGAATAGTCGACAAACATCTGTGTGGATAAGGTCCAACAAATCCTTGCCTCTCTCACAGCTTCCTGTGAATGGCGATTTTGTCATCCTTCCAATTAGGCAAGATTCGCACACATCATCCGACTCTAAATCAAATGATTCCTATATCATGTCCTCTTGGAGCATGGCAATGCGATTCTTGTTTATATGGCCAAGGAGATAATGCCACAAACACGATATCAAAGAATAGTTGCAAAAAACCAAATGATTTCCATTATCAAAACAAAACAAAAATCATCATCGTTAAACAATGTGTAAAATGAAACAATCTAATAATCTAACTAAAACACCACTAGTCAGCGTAAGCTCGTAGTTCTTGATCATTGTAACCGTAGCAGTACACCTGTTTCCCATGATCAGTTTAAGCTCCCATGCTTCAGCTTCCTACTTTCCCTTAGTCCCTACATACCAACGCAAATGTGAGTACCGCATCCTGCATCAAGGACCTACGAATAGGAAGTTGATATACTATGGAGTTCAGATATACATGAGGTGCCAGAATATTTGGTTTTCAACTACTTCACTAGATGTCCTGAGCATCTTCCATTTCTCATCTTGCTTTTGGTTAAAACATATCCCATCTTGAGGATTTCTAGTTTGAGACATCTCAGAATTGGTCTAACGGTTACCGTAGGTCGTTTCTTCTTGACACCTCTTTCCACAAGAGCCAATTCAAGAGTAGTTGAGGTGAAGGATCCATGTATGCCCATGTAAGATTCAAACATCTCTAAAATTCCATGCATTTCCATTATAGACTTATCCATATTACCCATCCTATATATCTGAATGAACAGGTCATATGAGCTTCTCAGAGAGTTATGGATAATATTGGTACCCAACTCTCGACTGATATGAAGGCTAGTCTTTCCATCTTGTCGATGTATGACTCGATCTTAAGGATATGAACACTGACACTACCTCTTTCCTCTAACTTGCACTCTACACGGTCTTTTATGATCTTGATTCGTGCCTAACCTACTTTAGGAACGTGCCCTCGAGCTGGTTAACCATGTCATATTGACCAAGATGTTTTAAGTCCTTTTGGATCTCAGGAACTATCGTCAATAACATAAGGCAACGTACTTCATCAGACTCATTACCCAATTATCAAACTACTTAACAAGGCTAGGAACCAAAATTTACTTCATGATGTGAAGAGGGATGTCGTAGTCACCCCATAAATGTCATTAAGGTTGGTAAAAGCATTCACCAAATTCAGTCACCATGAAATTCCTAGAGCTTTGACATTCATTGACTAAGGCCAAAGGCATGTTAATCTCATTTATGCTCATCTTAGTCTATGACGGGGATGCGATGGATCATGGATTAGATGGTGGATCAACCATGCAAAAACACATGATTCTCGGCTCAAGATACGCTTGAGTATCGTGAGTGCCACATCATCTTCAACTATAATCTAAATTTGACGTGTCGGGAAACCGCACATGCTCTGTCAACAGATTATAAAGAAAATGTGCATTTTTCATGGGTAGCATATGATTCACTTTTTACTATACTTAAAACGAGATTTTATTTTAATACTTTAAGTTAATACTTTTTAACGTGAAACATTGCCTTATCAAACCCTTTCTATAACTCCACTCAAGAAAATGTGGCAAGCAGTAGGGGTGGTAAGTAATAAATACTTAAAAAATGACCTCATTAGGATTCAAAGAAACTTCCTTCCAACCTTTTAAACATATTTAGAGTGGATGAGCCTAGTCATGGTTTGACCAATGTTTTTATTGTAATATTTAAGTTATACATATAGATACAATTCTAACATATATTAATAAATTTTGAAGCATTTTAAACTTTATGTTTACCTATTAAATCTATTATAACTGCAAGGATGCAATGTTAATAATTGACTTAAACAATTACCCAAGATTTAAAATTCATGATACTTGCATATTAGGCACTTAGGGTTTAAGTTGGAGGAAATGCAAGTTAGGAAACTTGCTATACAAGTTAAGGTTGTAAACCCTAGCCGTTAAGAAACGCTAGTTCAAGAAACCTAGTTTAAAAAAAACCCTAATGCACAAAATAAGGCCCAAGATGACTACCAAGCCCTAATGAATTTCGAAAAAGGCATCTAGCAAAACACTAATTTTCAAAAAAAACATATCATGGAATTTCGAAAAAGGCATTCTAGCATAAACCCCAATTTCAAGTTTCATAACATGCAAACAAGAATTTCACAAATCAATAGGATCTAATGTGCATACTACCTATTAACACTGGCTCTGATACCACTGAAGGGTCTTGATCATAATAACAACTATTTGCAGCGAAAGACTAATCAAGGTTAAACCATGTGTTCATACAAAAGTCTAGCAAGGATCTTATTGTTCATATCTATTGTACCAACTAAAGATGAATCAGAAAATTTACCTCATTTTTGGATGCAATGATCCAAACCATAATCCTTCTTTTGGTTCACACCCAAGAACACCATAAAACAAATGAACAGAACCTTCACAAGGGAGGAGGCAAGAGACCAAAAACCCTAATTAGGGTTAAGAAGTTTTGCCAATTTTGGGAGGGGGAGGGAAAATGGCAGCTCAAAAGGAGCGCAAAAGAAGTACTAGGGTTTGATAGCTAGCTCTTTATTTATGGGGAAGGTTCTGCTTAGCCACAAAGCTACCTTCCTTTTTCCACTTAGCCCTGGACTATTTCTATTAATTATACTGTTTTGACAAATTAACCTCCTGTCCCTGCAAATTAATTATTCCTAATTAATTCGAATTAGCTTCTAATTAATTTATCATATCCTGATAAATTAATAAACTAATTTCTCCTAATTTATTGTTAATAACTTGCTTAACTGGGTCTTAAGGACAACCCAAAAGGACTCTACTATTATTAGAAATATCACTAATATTTAATGACCTTGGACACTATTTCCAAGAAAGTAATGTGCGAAATAAGTAAATACATAATCTAAACTATGTAAACAATAACTTGAAGAATAGATAAATATATGAGAGGAAATATGGAGTTGAAGATATATATTTCATATGAAGGGATGATTAACCCTGATTACAAGATGGTCTTTTATAATGAAAGTTGACCCTTACCCTAATATAATAATACAATTAGTACAAGGTATGGTGGACATGTCTCCTAATACGACACCATCTTTATCTGACACCAAATAGTGACCTGAGATACATACACAATTTGCAATTTCGATTCACTGGAGATATCTTCAACTTCGCATCTTGACTAGCTTCGGTTTCTTCTCTTTGCATCAGACAAAAAAAGGCTTCACATAGATTCTCTTAACCACGTCGAATAGTAGCTTCGCACAACCAACTCTTTGCATCACATCCTTAAACATGAAGTCTCATCACAAGCTATATGATCACTTATAGGGTTCAACATTCTCCCTCTAAGCGACCATGCAGAGACTTTAATTTTTTTAACAGAGGTTTTGGCAAAACAAAGGAATTCTTCAAATTTCTTGTAAAACCTCTATACATGTAATTCCACTTGATCTGTTCCAGGATGTCCTGTTAGAATATATGCAATATCAAGAACACACAAGAACATGAAATTTTCACACAGAAATGATATATTAATCTCACACTGAGATATAACTTTTGGTATATTGATTCCTTTACAAAAAACCCTAGTCTAACATATATATTAGGGAAAAGCTACGTATCAGGAGTATCACTACATTTCAAGGAGAACTTCCAACTATACAAAAGATAAGTATGTAAACAACTATAATTACAGAATATACAAAATTACATATCTTCATGCTGCTACTGAAGGTCGGGCGTTGAGTACCACTTGGCAGCGTGTGAGACTTTGACACTCATCAGATTCGATCAGCTTATCAGCCCAACAATATCCCTTAATCTGATGATGTCAAAACTTCTAACAAAAAGAGACTTTTTGTATCATTTTCACCAGTTTCCTTTTTAGCCAAAGATTGATTAGATAGAATGAGGTCTCTACAATCAACTTTTAGTTTCAGCATGATTTGGTCCTTTTCATTATTCTCAGCAAATAACCATTTGTTTTCTTCTTTTAGAACAAATTTTCCATAATTAGATTTTTGTAGATCAAGTCACAAATAATCAAAGATAGCAGTCTATTCATTAGTTGAATAATTAAAAAAGTTCTTATCCTGATACACTGAAGAGGAGTTCTAATCATTAGTAAAGCTTTCTTTTGCAGCTTGAGAAAGATCAGCATCAAAGGTGTTGGTGTTATTGCTGTTGGACTCTTAAGTATGAAAACCATCAATCGTGGCCATCAGACAAACATTCTTGGAATCTTCATCATCAGATGATTCTAGTTCTTCTTCCCACTTGTCATTCTGTTCTTCAACAATTAAAACGTTTGAGCCCAAGTTCTGTCTTTTTGGTGAAGCAACCAACCTCTTGTACTTTACTTCATAAGAGTCTTCCTTTGCATCATTCTTCCTTAGCTTACAGTCTTTGGCAAAGTGCTCCGTGCTTCCACAGGTAAAGCATTTTCCATCATTTTTCTTGTCAGCACTTGCAGCTTTGGATGACTCAGTGTTTGATTTTCTAAATCCAAAAAAGTTAGGTCTGGATCCGTTTGAGAGAGAACATTTTTGGAAGCCAGACTTTTTGTTTTCCTTGTACTAATTGAACTGTTTCACCACCAATACAACTTGAGAAGCGAGTTCAGCAAGTTGCTTGTTTTCTTCATCGTCAGTGTCTATGCCTCAAGATTCCTCAGCATCAATGTTAAGGAGATTAGTCTGTTTTGAGATGAGAGCTGCTGAACACTCACACTGACTGTCTCTCATAATCTCCTTGCACTGAGATTTTGTCTCATCATAATTCCTGATGTTCCCAAACAGGCTCTACAAATCCATGGTAGTGGGTGTCGATTCTAGCTTGAAACTCGTCATCCGATTGTTCCAGAAACAAGAAATTGGACGTTAATAACAAGCTTCGAAGTTAAAATACAGGAGCTAAGACAGATATTGAGTTTTTAGGGTTTTCCTAGATTGGATCCTTTTGAATTGGTTATGGGTAAAACTTTGATGAATGTATTTTCTGTGTTTCTAGTTCGGTTTCAAAGAATGAATTTTTGATGAATTACTATTCGTCTTTCAATTCAAAGAACGAATTTTTGTTTGTGTTTCTATACCTCCAAGCAATCTGGATTCTCTGTCGAACTGACTCACGAAAATGGAGATATAGAGATGTGGGATCTACAATCAATTTGTGTGTGTATATGTGGAACTTTGCAGATGTAGATGTAACACCCGACTTTTAAAACAAAATACACCCAAAAATTTTCATCTTTTAAACATAGTTTAAAGCACATAAACCAAAGAGTTAGGTGTATAAGTTTATACAAAAAGTGTACAAGTGTATCAAGGAGTATTTAACAAAAGATAAATCCTTCGAAGCCGGGCTGCTACTACGTCATGTCCTTATCCATGAGCCACATCCTTACCCTTAGCAGGGTCACGCTCACCTGCAGGGACATTTCACACATACACTATGAGCCATAAAGCTCAATGAGTAATCATATAAACAATTTAACATGTATATATATAGATAAGTTGTCAAAACCCCATACAATGTACATCCCTGATTGAATCAACATTTGGATATCAATCCAATCTCCAAGCCACAAAGGCCGTTATTATTTAGATATCAAATCCAATCTCCTAGCCACATAGGCCGTTAGTATTTGGATATCGAATCCAATCTCCTAGCCACATAGGCCGTTAACATTTGGATACTGAATCTAATCTCCTAGCCACATAGGACGTTTTAAACCACATATGTTTATACCATATCAATTGGGTAACTTGACTAACTACTATGTTATCATTTCAATAGCTAAAACTACTTCAAATTGCAAGAGTTAAATTAATACATATCATATTAGATATGGTATAGATTACCCACCTGGTTTGAAGTCCTATACGATTCTAGCTAAGCCACAGTAGATACAAACAAGTCCTTCAACGATTTCCAGCACATACATAACCATATTCATACCAATAAATGGTGAATATGTTGTTTTTCAACCATTCAAGCTTGAAACTTGATCACAACAGTTAAAACTCGGGATTAGAAGCGTTTCAACACATCCAAACAAGTGTTATCTACTCAATTTTCAGCTATTCACAGGTAGTACTTCACAACCCCTCGAAATCAACCCAAAACAACCAAATCAACCCTTCAAAAGGGCTAAAACCGTTAATCTTACCTTCAATAAGCGAGATATCGAAAATTACTTCAATCCTTTGCGTTCTAGCCTTCCAATTTGGTCCCAATATGATTTGGTAAATGTTTCGAGGGTTTAGGAGAGGTTTGAGTCGAGAATTTTTCCAAACAAATGGCTGAAATTGCGAATTTAAAGGAGTGGGACTTGTGCAAAACCCGACCCGTGTCCAAAAACCCGACCCGGGTTAACTCACAGCACGACCCGTGCTGATACACCCGCCCCGGGTTAACGCTGATGCTGAAATCCTCTGATAGAAAACCCGACCCGGGTTCTTCCGAAATAGTTTTAAGTGTTGTTTCTCGCTTTTTAACTCGACCCGGTTTTAAACCACACGACCCGGGTTACCAGTTTTTAGTGTTTTTTGCACGAAAACTCTATCTGAAAGGTATCCGAACTATCCAAACACCTATAACATTATTTTATATAAAAATCACCTCAAGATTAAAATAAAATTACTTACCGTAAGTGACGTGGTGTTACAAATTCTCCCCCCCCCCCCCTTTAAAAGCTTCCGTCCTCGGAATCAAGTAAAGAGTTGAGGGTATTTCTCTTTCATTTCATATTCAGCTTCCCATGTCATATCAGAACCTCTATGGTGTCGCCAAAGTACTTTAACCATATTAATCTTCTTGTTCTGCAACTGTCTCACTTTTCGGTCTAATACCTTCTCGGGTTGTTCCGGGTATCTTAATTTTTCATCAACTTCTATTTCAGCTAAAGGTATTCGTTGGGATTCATCGATTAATGTTTTTTGCAAGTAAGACACATGGAACACATTTGAATACCTTGAAGTTCTTCCGGTAACTCTAATCGATACGCCACGGCTTTTACCCTTTGAGATATCCGGAACGGTCCGATAAAACGAGGGCTCAGCTTTCCTTTCTTCCCGAAGCGAATTAAACCTTTCCAAGGGGATACTTTGAGCATCACCATTTCCCCTACTTGGAATTCTAATGGTTTTACCTGCTTATCAGCATATTGTTTTTGTCGGTTCTGGGAAACTTTCAAATGTTCTCGTATTTGTCTAATCTTTTCTTTATTTTGGGCTACAATTCCGGGTCCAGCCAACGACTTTTCCCCCACTTCAGTCCAGCAAGTCGGAGTACGACACGGTGCTCCATATAACGCTTCATACGGGGCCATCTGAATACTAGAATGAAAACTATTATTGTAAGCAAATTCTAACAAAGGTAGATGATCTTCCCAACTCCCGCCAAAGTCTATCACACAAGTCTGGAGCATGTATTCTAAAGTCTGAATGGTTCTTTCGCTTTGCCCATCAGTTTGTGGATGATACGCGGTACTCATCAACACTTTTGAACCCATTTGCTCTTGGAGACTCTGCCAAAAACGGGAAGTAAATCTACTATCTCGATCCGATACAATTGACGACGGTAACCCATGTCGACGAATTACCTCGTCAATGTATATTTTCGCCAACTTTTCGATCTTAAAGTTTTCACTAATCGGTATAAATTGTGCCGATTTCGTTAACCGATCGACCACTACCCAAACGGTATCATGCCCACACGGTGTTCGAGGAAGTTTTGTTACAAAATCCATTGTAATATCATCCCATTTCTTTACTGGAATTGGCAACGGTTGGATTTCGCCATATAGTTTATGATGGTTCGACTTCACTTGCAAACACGTCAAACACTTTTCTACATATATTCCAATATCTCTCTTCATTCCCGGTCACCAATACAAAGGTTTCAGCATTCGATACATCTTGATACTACTCGGGTGTACAACATACCTACTACAATGCACATCTTCCAAAAGTAAACCCCACTCCTCACCTTGTTTGGGCACCATACTCGACCTCTAAAGGTTTTCAATCGCTGGGAGTTTTCAACTAGATTGTAACGCCCCGGCCTTCCAAAGCCTAAGGTTTTACAAGATAATATCACCAGGGATCGTCCCATGATCCAAGCCGAGTGTTACCTAAACCTGCAAAACCACATAAAATAAAAGGGTAAGATATAAAGCTTAGTGAGTAATCGAATCACAGTATGGCCTAAATAGCCACACTCGTTTCACAGACTAATTTTACTACACTTGACCTTCTTACGGTCCTTTCCTTACTCGTACAACATACTGTGAAACTACCGTATTACCCGACGGAACTCATGCTTCGTACACTCTTACTACACTCTCTTCTACTATCTGGTAACATATAATGTTACTCTCTTACTATTTTCTTCTACTGTCTGGTAACTTATGACGTTACCATACTGTCTGCACTTTCTTCTATTACTTGGTAACTCATAATGTTACTTTACTGTCTAACGTTACTCATTTTCAATATTACATATTGTAATGTTACATACAGTAATTCATTCACTACTACCTGTCTTTACTCGCTTACTCTCTTACTGTATCACATACCGTGACAACTCATTCGTTCTTACTATATTAAAATATTTACCGGTTCCGCACTGGGTTTCTCTCGGCACTATCGCTCTTTACCAAATTCATCATTTGGTAACTGTCTACATGATTTCCTATGCTTGCTTTATGGGATATCCCTATCCCCTCTAACTTACTAGACCAATACTGGTGCAACATATAATGTTGGCACACAGTATCTACTTAATCTTCTTTCTATGTCACATATCATCCTTCCGCATGGACACTATACTACTGGTTAATCACACTGCTTTGTATCATTCCGTGATACTCTACTATTCATGAGACGGACTCGTCAAACGGGTCCATAACATACCTATCTTCCATATAACTACTAATAAAAATCATAACTGTACTGCTTTGCATTTCCTTCAATAATTTCTTTCTACTATAGTTTAACACGTATAAACTACTAGGGAGATACGGTAGCGATTACTCACCTGAGTTTGGTGCTTTCCCGGAGTCCTGGCACGGTTCTCGTTCTAGACTCCCGATAGCTCTCGAGCACCTCAACGCTAGCTACCGCTGACTCCTTACTTCTCACCATCATCTCTCAGCGTATTTTTCCTACTAGAACTCTCTTCTATAACGTATAGCTGTTTTGTGGGTGTTCTGGGTCGAAATGAGGGCTCTAACCTCGCATTTGTAGGCCTCTGGTCGTCCCTCGCGTCGCGACCAAAGTAGGGCTCGCGTCGCGATGACTCACCTCGAATGATTGACTGATTGCGCAATTTACGGCGCGATTTACGGATCTGCTGACAGCCGTCGCGTCGCGACCATCATGGCCGTCGCGTCGCGAGGCGCCGACACTAAAAAGTGTCACTTTTTCCGCTTTTTGCTCCGTTTTGACTCCTAGGCTTTGATCGTTATATTTTTCTTATCTCATAATGACCTTAACATCGTTATTTGGTCACACTAGAGGTCAAAACGCTCTTACTTTTGATCTATAGTCCCTCCCGGGACACGGGTGTCACAAACATTCCCCCTTACAGGATTTCGTCCCCGAAATCTCAGTAATCTCTCAAACTAACTCTTATGTACCTGTGTACACATTCTTCTACACACTTAGGTATTATTACCATACTACATTTATCATTACTTGTTTTCTCTTTCGTTACTCATACTTGCTTGACTTTATACTTTCGGGTACAAGGGTTTCCGTACCTCTTACTCATTTTATAACATAATTTTATGTTTGTTATATTTTCTACCAGATTACCATGATTCTTTCGTGATTCCATCAGCATCAATACATATTATGTGATTATGATAATACGGGCCCTTATTATCATAATCACTTATACGCACTGATTCTAATGTTACACTAGGTTTCCTGGCTTGCTGGTTCTTTTAACTCATATACCGCGTGGTATAACATACTTGTATTCTTTCTCTTTCTATACCAAAACTCACCAATCCCGTACATATTCGCTTTATCATATACTTACTATTGTGACTTTTACTATCACATAACTACTTTCATACTTTCCAACTGAAAAATATCATTATATTTTGTTACAGTTGGGTCTTTCGTTATTTAAAAATTGTCTTTTTACTCTTTCTAGTCATAAGGTGACTCTATTATACTTTAAAATAATTTTTACATACTCTAGTCATAAAAATGACTCTTTTTAGAAAAATCTCTTTTTCACTTTTTGAACGACTCTTTTGTTAAAAATTTCTATCATAACTTTTGGTCATTACAGGACCCTTAATCTTCTTTGGTTATAAAATAACCCTCATTTTGAAATTAATTCTTTCTTTAACTCTTTCCTTTCTCTTAGCATAAGACCAACTGGAACTCATGAAACTCATTCTACTAACTTCCCTGGCGGGACAGAACAGATCCACCCGCTAGGTTAGGCTATCTCTGTCTCCCCTTTTGTGACTTGGAACGGATCCAAGTGCAAGGGTATGCTAAGCTAGACAACTACTTCGCGAAGGGAGGTACCATCTCAGTAGTATCTTCTAGGCTTCCTTAAATGGCGAAAGCCTGTCCGGACATCTTTCTCTTCTCTTCTCTAGTGTCATTTGTTTCAAATTGGTCTTAGCTAAACTAAAACATCTCTCGCTTTTATATGAAGCGACTTTCAATATCTTTTCAAATCTTTATAGCTTTCAAAACTCTTTTCAAATCTTATATCTTTCAAAACTCTTTTCTAGAAACATAGTTCAAACATTTTAGCTCGTATGTTGAGCTATTTTGGCTTTTCATAAACTTCTTTTAAACAAATCATTAGCTCTTACGTAGAGCTACTTTTATTATCACTTTTATCCTACATTCTTTCTGACTTTCAATCATACTTGACTTTTTAATCGTACTTTTAAAAATATCTTATGACTTAAAGTCAACTCTTTTCTTTATGGCCTTTTAGCCAAAACGTACTTTTATCAGACTATTTTCTTGCTCAAACTGTTTCTTGTCTCAAAACTACTTACTTTCTTATTTCATGTTCTTTTTACTTTTCAACATTCTTACATTACTCTTATGAGTATACTTCTTATCTTCTTTGGTACTTTATGTACCATTCTCGTGTTTTAATACTTTCTTATAGTTCTTATTTCTCACTTACTTTCTTGTTTATATTTTTAACAAGCTATCTTATCTCTGTTCTTACTATCTTTTTCTCCTTAGATTCCTAAGGAGTTCTTTAACACTCATAGTGTGTTACTATGTATAGTTTGCTTTATCTTTATTTATCTTCTTATCACAATATGTTTGTGATATTTACCTATCTTTAGGTAATCTGCATATACCTACTGATTCGAGTCTAGGAATCTTTTCTACTAACACCTAGTTCACTCAAATCTCGGCTCTGATACCATTTGTAACGCCCCGGCCTTCCAAAGCCTAAGGTTTTACAAGATAATATCACCAGAGATCGTCCCATGATCCAAGCCGAGCGTTACCTAAACCTGCAAAACCACATAAAATAAAAGGGTAAGCTATAAAGCTTAGTGAGTAATCGAATCACAGTATGGCCTAAATAGCCACACTCGTTTCACAGACTAATTTTACTACACTTGACCTTCTTACGGTCCTTTCCTTACTCGTACAGCATACTGTGAAACTACCGTATTACCCGACGGAACTCATGCTTCGTACACTCTTACTACACTCTCTTCTACTATCTGGTAACATATAATGTTACTCTCTTACTATTTTCTTCTACTGTCTGGTAACTTATGACGTTACCATACTGTCTGCACTTTCTTCTATTACTTGGTAACTCATAATGTTACTTTACTGTCTAACGCTACTCATTTTCAATATTACATATTGTAATGTTACATACAGTAATTCATTCACTACTACCTGTCTTTACTCGCTTACTCTCTTACTGTATCACATACCGTGACAACTCGTTCGTTCTTACTATATTAAAATATTTACCGGTTCCGCACCGGGTTTCTCTCGGCACTATCGCTCTTTACCAAATTCATCATTTGGTAACTGTCTACATGATTTCCTATGCTTGCTTTATGGGATATCCCTATCCCCTCTAACTTACTAGACCAATACTGGTGCAACATATAATGTTGGCACACAGCATCTACTTAATCTTCTTTCTATGTCACATATTATCCTTCCGCATGGACACTGTACTACTGGTTAATCACACTGCTTTGTATCATTCCGTGATACTCTACTATTCATGAGACGGACTCGTCAAACGGGTCCATAACATACCTATCTTCCATATAACTACTAATAAAAATCATAACTGTACTGCTTTGCATTTCCTTCAATAATTTCTTTCTACTATAGTTTAACACGTATAAACTACTAGGGAGATACGGTAGCGATTACTCACCTGAGTTTGGTGCTTTCCCGGACTCCTGGCACGGTTCTCGTTCTAGACTCCCGATAGCTCCCGAGCACCTCAACGCTAGCTACCGCTGACTCCTTACTTCTCACCATCATCTCTCAGCGTATTTTTCTTACTAGAACTCTCTTCTATAACGTATAGCTGTTTTGTGGGTGTTCTGGGTCGAAATGAGGGCTCTAACCTCGCATTTATAGGCCTCTGGTCGTCCCTCGCGTCGCGACCAAAGTAGGGCTCGCGTCGCGATGACTCACCTCGAATGATTGACTGATTGCGCAATTTACGACGCGATTTACGGATCTGCTGACAGCCGTCGCGTCGCGACCATCATGGCCGTCGCGTCGCGAGGCGCCGACACTAAAAAGTGTCACTTTTTCCGCTTTTTGCTCCGTTTTGACTCATAGGCTTTGATCGTTATATTTTTCTTATCTCATAATGACCTTAACATCGTTATTTGGTCACACTAGAGGTCAAAACGCTCTTACTTTTGATCTATAGTCCCTCCCGGGACACGGGTGTCACATAGATGCTTTATATACCCCACCATTCGTTCATTTTTCACGTTCTCGGGCTTACACGCTTCTTCTTGTGCTACACGAATCAACTCGGGTAGTCGGCTCGCTACACTCATACACGCAGATGTAACCTTCAAGGGATATCCCTTTCGACTCAGGGCATCTGCAACCACATTCGCCTTGCCGGGATGGTACAATGTTTCGTAGTCAAAATATTTGAGTTAATCCATCCACCTTTGTTGCCTCATGTTTAATTCCTTCTGATCGAATAAATACTTCAAGCTTTTATGATCTGTATAGATAACAAACTTCATGCCATACAAATAGTGTCTCCAAAGCTTCAAAGCCAAAATCACCGCAGCTAATTCGAGATCATGCACCGGGTATTTCTTCTCGGCCTCTTTTAGTTAACGGGATACATAAGCGATTACTCGACTCTTCTGCATCAACACACACCCAAGGCCCACCCGTGAAGCATCACTATAAACCACGTAGTCTTCTCCATCTTGCGGTAAGGCTAACACTGGGGCTTCACACAAGGCTTGTTTTAATTTTTGAAAGGCTGTTGTTGTCTTTCCACCCATTCAACTTTTCACCCTTCTTGGTCAATTTTGTTAACGGTGCAGCAATCGAAGAGAAGTTTTCTACAAATCTTCTATAATAACCTGCCAATCCAAGAAAACTGTGGATTTCAGTCGGACTTCGAGGCGGTTCCCATTTCATCACGGCTTCAATCTTTGTTGGATCAACTTTAACACCTTCACCATTAATAACATGCCCAAGAAATAGTACTTCTCTTATCCAGAATTCATACTTGGAAAACTTCGCGTATAACTTTTCTCGATGAAGTAATTCCAATATTTGGTGCAAATGAACACCGTGCTCAGCCTGGCTTCGAGAATACTCCAAAATATCGTCTATGAATACAATTACAAAAGTATCAAGGAATGGACGACATACTCTGTTCATTGGATCCATAAATGCTGCCGGGGCATTGGTTAACCCAAAAGGCATAACCAAAAAACTCATAATGACCATAACGAGTACGGAATGCGGTCTTCGGAATATCTGATTCTCGAATCTTCAACTGATGATACCCCGACCTCAAATCAATTTTTGAAAAATACGACGCCACCTGAAGTTGATCGAACAAATCGTCGATTCTCAGTAACGGGTATTTGTTTTTCACCCTGATTTTTTTCAGTTCCCTATAGTCGATACACATACGCATCGACCCATCTTTCTTCTTTACAAACAGAATAGGGGCTCCCCATGGCGACGAACTCGGTTTATAAAACCCCGATCCAGAAGTTCTTCCAATTGCTTTCTCAACTCCTCCATTTCTGAAGGTGCTAGTCGATAAGGAGCCCGAGCAACCGGTGCGGCTCCCGGAACTAATTCGATTGCGAATTCGATTTGTCGATCCGGCGGTAATCCTGGAAGTTCTTCAGGAAAAACGTCTGGAAATTCGTTTACAATTTTCACACTTTCCTTTCCCACCTGACTCGGTTTAGCCAAGGACACGTATGCCAAATAAGATACCCCTCCTTCATTAACATTACTCTGAGCTTGAGCAAAGGAAATAACCGGCATTCTCAAACGCGGTCGTTCGCCCTGGATTTTAACCCATGCCCCATCTGGTGTTAAAACTGTAGTATTCTTGTTTCTACAATCCATGTTAGCATAATTCGTTGCTAACCAATCCATACCCAAAATTACTCCAAACTCCTTGGTATTCATCGGCTTCAGATCTATAGGGAAAGTGGTCCTGTAGATCTTAAGCTGACAACATTCAATATGTTCTGACACCCAAACATATCTATCATCTGCCACTGCTACTTCCAAACTTTCAATAGGAGTTAGGAGAATATTTAAACGAGACATCATAGACGTTAACACAAAACAATGCGTAGCTCCAAGATGAAATATTACGTATACGAGAATTGAATTTAGAGTGAATATACCTGAAACTACGTCAGTCTTTTCACGAGCCTCTTCCAGTGTCATCTGGAATGCCCATGATGCCACTGTTCCTCCCCGACCCTTTGTCTCTTCTTTCTTTCCTCCCCGCTCCTCTCTGGGTTTATCACTAGGTGTTCCAGATTTCACCTGGGGAAAGTTCGGACGAATATGATCTGTAGCCCCACACTTGAAACACCTCCGCTCCGCCCAACAGTCTCGAGCGATATGCCCTTGCTTTCCACAGTTACGACAACCCGACGATGGAACATCGGTCCGACAACTCCCAAAGTGCTTTTTCCTGCACTTCTCACACCACTTTGGTTCCTCTCTTAGGCCTTTGCCTTTAAAATTAGACCTCGTCAGTTGCGACTTTTTCTAAGGCGTCCGTGGTTGTTCCTCCGCCTTTCGCTTGGTTTCACTTACTTTCTTTTCTTCTTCCTGTCTTTGGAGTTCTGTCTCTCTTTCTGTGGCTCTATCCACCACCTGTCGGAAAGAAGACAATTGAAGCGGCTGCACAATTTCTCGAATTCGAGTCTTTAATACCCACACATATTTATCAATCTTTCTTTTCTTGGTGTTTATTTGGTGTTTTGAAAATCTAGCTTTCTCGAGAAAGATCATCGTATACTCTTGCACCGAGTGAGACCCTTGCTCCAAATGCAGAAACTTCTCTTCTAACCTTTTTACAGCCACCTCGGAACAATATTCTTCATTGAATTTGGTTTTGAACTGTTCCCATAATAAAGACTGCGTCAAATCGGAACCCAATGACTTACTAAACACTTGCCACCAACGTAACGCGTTTCCCGTTAGTTGATTCGTGGCAAACTCCACTTTGTCTCCTTCAGCACATTTGCTAACTCGGAATACTTTCTCCGTATGTATCAACCATTCCATAGCATGTACCGGGTTATCTGTCCCTGAAAATTCTTTGGGTTTGTAGCCAAGAAAGTTTTTTAAGTACATCCAGTCTTTTTCCCGGAACTCCCTTCTCCTTGAACTTCTTTCTCTACACGAATTCCGCTTTCACCTTGACTCTCGTTTTCGGGCTGTCTATCATGAACTTGCTTTGCAGCACTTTCATCACGTACATTCATCAAGGTAGGTAACAACTCACGTACCACATCAGCCACTATGGTGCGTAAGTATGGTGGATTTTCATTTGCGAATCTACATGTCCCTCTTCTAACCGAGCCTTGAGAACGGGCTCGACCACCTCTCGAGGCTCCACACCCCGAATTTCCCCGTGTAGGATTACTTCTTGTACTTCTCATACTTCAAAATCCAACAAACAATTAGGTTATATATAATAACAGACTTATATACACTCAACTGTACAACACGTCTACTATCTCTCAAGGTTTAAGTCCAGGGATCTATTCTACAGACACCTAGATCACTTAAACCACGACTCTGATACCAACTTGTAACACCCGACTTTTAAAATAAAATACACCCAAAATTTTTCATCTTTTAAACATAGTTTAAAGCACATAAACCAAAGAGTTAGGTGTATAAGTTTATACAAAAAGTGTACAAGTGTATCAACGAGTATTTAACAAAAGATAACTCCTTCGAAGCCGGGCTGCTACTACGTCATGTCCTTATCCATGAGCCACATCCTTACCCTTAGCAGGGTCATGCTCACCTGGAGGGACATTTCACACATACACTATGAGCCATAAAGCTCAATGAGTAATCATATAAACAATTTAACATGTATATATATAGATAAGTTGTCAAAACCCCATACAATGTACATCCCTGTTTGAATCAATATTTGAATATCAATCCAATCTCCTAGCCACAAAGGCCGTTATTATTTGGATATCAAATCCAATCTCCTAGCCATATAGGTCGTCAATATTTGGATATCGAATCCAATCTCCTTGGCACATAGGCCGTTAACATTTGGATACTGAATCCAATCTCCTAGCCACATAGGCCGTTTTAAACCACATATGTTTATACCATATCAATTAGGTAACTTGACTAACTACTATGTTATCATTTCAATAGCTAAAGCTACTTCAAATTGCAAGAGTTAAATCAATACATATCACATTAGATATGGTACAGATTACTCACCTGGTTTGAAGTCCTATATGATTCTAGCTAAGCCACAGTAGATATAAACAAGTCCTTCAACGATTTCCAGCACCTACATAACTATATTCATACCAACAAAAGGTGAATATGTTGTTTTTCAAGCATTCAAGCTTGAAACTTGATCACAACAGTTAAAAATCAGGATTAGAAGCGTTTCAAGACATCCAAACAAGTGTTATCTACTCAATTTTCAGCTATGCACAGGTAGTACTTCACAACCCCTCAAAATCAACCCAAAACGACCAAATCAACCGTTCAAACGGGCTAAAACCGTTAATCTTACCTTTAATAAGGGAGATATCAAAAATTACTTCAATCCTTTGCATTCTAGCCTTCCGATTTGGTCCCAATATGATTTGGGAAATGTTTCTAGGGTTTAGGAGAGGTTTGAGTTGAGAATTTTTTCAAACAAATGCCTGAAATCGCGAATTTAAAGGAGTGGGACCTGTGCAAAACCCGACCCGTGTCTGAAAACCCTACCCGGGTTAACTTACAGCACGACCCGTGCTGATACACCCGCCCCGGGTTAACGCTGATGCTGAAATCCTCCGACAGAAAACCCGACCCGGGTAGACCAACATGATCTAGGTTCTTCCAAAATGGTTTTAAGTGTTGTTTCTCGCTTTTTAACTAGACCCGGTTTTAAACCACACGACCCGGGTTACCAGTTTTTAGTGTTTTTCGCACGAAAACTCTATCTGAATGGTATCCGAACTATCGAAACACCTATAACATTATTTTATATAAAAATCACCTCACGATTAAAATAAAATTACTTACCGTAAGTGACGTGGTGTTACAGTAGAGTTGTTGAATCCGGAATCGATTTTATGTTTCTATACCTCCAAGCACTGGATTCTCCAAGCAATCAATTTGTGTATGTGTTTTTCATTCCTGAAATTGATTTGTATGTCTGTGGTTTTTGTTTCTCGGAATCAATTTGTGCGTAGCGGCAGATGATTGGGGAAGAATACATGGAGCAACACTAGCATTTCGATCGTAGAGGAAGGAAATGGGTACAATTAATCTATTTCACCTTCGAATCTTTCAAAAATTGTTTATGTTCATGTATAGAGGGAAAGTTACGTTTGCAACTTCCGATCAAAAAACAAAGATGGTGACAATGAAGGAGTAGGTGTGTGTGTGTGTGTGTGTGTGTGTGAGAAGGGGAAGGGGTGAGGATGAGTTGTATTTCTTTTTTGTTTATTTTAAATAAGAATTGATAAAAAGAAATTAAAAGAAAACGAAAAAGGAAAATAGAAAGGGTGATATCGTCATTTTAAGTATTTAAAAAAAATTGAACCAAACGCACAATAAAATAAATTTTTTAAACCTATGGTGCTAGTCCAAACTTTTTGGATCAAAGTACCAATTTTTGGAAAGAGAGGTTGTATATGTTCCTACTAAATCTTTCTACCCATCTTCCCACTCACTAGATCAATACAAGTGTTAAAAACAATGGATGAGATTAAAAGAGATGATGAGTGGATTCCACATGACATTATTTAGTGGGTAGAAGGATGAAATAGAAAGATTTAGTAGGAATAAATACAATTTTCCTTTTGAAAAACCACATTTTTGCAATTTTCTCTTTAAAAAAATACGAGTAAACTTAAAAGCTTGTTATATAATAAAACTGTGCTTTGTTAAAATAGACCTCTTGGAAAAAGATGTACAAATATAATAGTTTTGAATATAATAATTATGTGTAAAACTAAAATCTAAAATAACATTGGAGGATACCCACGTGATCACGTCCATCCATTTTCAGCAGCAAGCCACGGATTGATTAATGATTAGTCTCCGTTTTCATCGTAATATTGAATTCAAGGTATCCCTGTCTCGATGTTTGTGCCTTGTGGTACATGGTAATGGAACGTCACGTGAGATACATATGAAAATGTTATAAATACAAGAAACCACCAGAGTAAGACTGTATAGTAGAGCAACCATTATCAACGTGGCAACATGGCTCTCCAAATGAACTCCACCTCTCAACCTCTCAATCTCTGCCATTTGAAAACACGAACCATAGTCATTAACAGGCTATACGCACTGTTTCACTCCATAGCCATAACCCTCCTCATCTACTACAGAGCTTCCTCCATTCTCACTCTAATCCGTACAACAACCCAACCATTCATTCCCCACCTCTTAATCTTCATCGCAGAACTCACTCTATCGTTCATATGGGTGCTCCGCCAGTCTTTCCTATGGCGACCAGTCACACGAACTGTCTTCCCAGAGAGGTTGCCGGAAGACGACCAGCTTCCACCCATCGACGTATTCATATGTACAGCGGATCCGGAAAGGGAACCGCCGCTTGGGGTTATGAACACGGTTGTCTCGGCCATGGCTTTGAATTATCCGGCGGGGAAGCTTACTGTTTATCTTTCGGATGACGGGGGGTGTCCGGTGACATTGGAAGCCATGAGAGAAGCTTGGAGGTTTTCTAAGATTTGGTTGCCGTTCTGCAAGAAGTATGGCGTGAAAATAATTTGCCCGGAGGCTTATTTCGCAGGAGGTGGGGTTGACGACGAGTGTATGGTGTATAGTGATGAGTTTGCAGCCGAGAAAGTGAAGGTTAAGGTTTGTATGCTTCCTTTCTCACACATTTCGTGTTATTTGAATTAGGTTTTACAATCACGCATAAAAAATTGTATATCAAACGTACATGAAGGAAAAACAAAAAATAAAAAACTTATTGTTAAATATGTATTGGGATAATCAAATACAATTTCTTCAAACTTTTAATACATTTATGTTAAAATAGTAATTTTTTTTTTTTTTTTTGTGTGTCTGTACTTGATTATCCACAGCAAAAACGCTAAACATCAACTTCCTTCAGCTTCTACCGAGAAGATATTCGTTCATATAAAACTCTTTTAATCAAAAAAGTCTAAACTACAATGGGTTATACGAAATTCCGTTTATTTATTTATTTATTATATTTTCTAAAGATACTTAGATAACTGCGAATTCCTGTAACTCTAAGTACTGTATACATAATCAAATTTAGAAGGTATAAATAAATTTTCAATTTAAGATAAACTTTATTTTTTTTATTTTGAAAAAACCTTCATTTTCTTTTTCAAAAAAGCCCCTCACATTTAATAAATCTTTTGAAAACCTCTTGTATTTAACAATATCTAGAAAATCAAATTTTAGTTTTCATATTTTTCTTGATAGAAACATTTTAAATCTAACAAATGGTTTGATCCATGATAGTTTCGTTATATTCCTCTGAGACTATTTTTTTTATTCCAACTTTTTTGTTTAGGCCGATGATTTTTTTTAATTGTTGCTTGTTACTGTTGATAGTGTTTTTGATAGTCTTGATATAAAAATATGAAGTTGTTAACTGATAAGATAATTATCAAAACCTATTTGTAGTATACACAAATATTGATAGTGTTTTTGATAGTCTTGATATAAAAATATGAAGTTGTTAACTGATAAGATAATTATCAAAACCTATTTGTAGTATACACAAATATTGTAGCATGTGAATCACAACCGACTAATTTGGCTCGATAATATTTCTAATGAAGAAAACATGAAAGCTTAGGTTGGATTTCAAATATAGATTGGTGTTTGGAAGTCGTCATTCTATTTGATTCTTAAAGCAATCTAAGATATCAAATGAATTTACACCGTTGTTTTTCACCTAATACGAATAAAATGTTTCCTTCAACTTCTAATGTTAAAAACCATTACAAACATTATAAACAACGTTATACAAGAACATGAGAATTATGAGTCACAAAAATAGCTTGTTTAAGTGGAAACAAAAATTGAATCTCAAAGAAATATAATAATATTATTGATCAAATCATATATAACACTGAAATTTTTTCTAACAGAAAAATATTAAAGTTGAAATTAGATTTCAAGATAACTATCAAAGGTAAAAGTTTTTCGAAAAATATGTTAAACGATAGGGTTTTTTTTTTGGGGGAAAAAGTTGTTTAAAACCAGAAGATTGGTGGTTATTTGCGCTTGCGCCGCTTATTAATTTCCCGTAGTAAGATGACTCGCGTCTAGCATTAACGATTACATTTTAAAAGGTTTAGAAGAGAATGTGTTTTGATGTGGTAAAAAAAGATATTTTAAGTTTATATTTATTGTGTTAAAATGTTAAAAGAATTATAATAAAATTACATAATTTTTTTGAACTGCGGCATAATATTAAAATTAGGCTAGCAAAACGCTAGCAAAAATTACAAAGAAGTAATAGTTACATTAGGATTAGACACCCAATGACTCCAAGAAATCTTAATCGTACGAAGCCTAACACAAACCCAAAGAAACGATTGAGATTGAATGAAATCCCACAAAGCCACCTTAAGAGGCTTACTCTTATCGAACAAGGACCTATTCCGAAAAGACCAAATCGCCCAACCCAAAGTGTTACAAACCACCTCCAAATACACTTTAGTCTTTTTCATCATCCGAAGGTCATCCAACCAAGAATCCTCGTCACCAATAGAAGAACAAATGGGAATATCAAGCTCCCACCATCTCGCCACCAAAGCCCAAAGATCAAGAGCCACCTCACAAGAAAATAAAATATGATTGACCGTCTCCACATCCATCATACACACCGGGCACAAGGTAGAATCCAAATCCAAACCTCTCCTTTCCAGATTAACTTTGGAAGGCAAACAATCCAACCTAAGTTTCCACATAAAAACATTCACCTTAGCAGGGAGAACCCGATTCCACCTAGTCTTCGTACTCGACACCTCCAATAACGAATTTTCAATCAAACTCCTACCCGACGCCACCAAATAACCCCCCGCTGAATCTGAATCCCACACCCAACCATCCTCCTTATTCGAAATCACCACATGATCCACTAACACCTTCAAGGCTTGAAACTGATCTAACTCTACCCCACCACTCGGCACATGACGCAAAAACTGGCCCCAACTATGAAGATTCACTCTCTCCGCCACCGTGCAGTTATTATGTACGTCCAAAGTAAATACACGATTAAACTTGTGACGTGAACACACATCATCACACCACAAATCATTCCAAAAAGAAGTGTTTCTCCCATCCCCTATACGTCGTACATCTGACAAACAAATCAACCCCTTTCTCTTTCAAAAGAGCTATCGATTTTAAGATTTGTAACCAAGGACTAAACCCCCCCCCCCTACGACCGCGTAATCTATTCCACTCAACATCACCACCATGAATTGAATAAACCACCTTAGCCCACAAATCCCCTAGCCTTGTTCTAAAACGCCAAATCCATTTAAACAATAAAGCACAGTTCAAGCTAAAAATACTCCCAACACCAAACCTCTTAACTCCATACTCGCCATGCACTTCCTCCAAGCAACCCATGTCATTTTTCTTTCCTCCAAATTAGCACCAATAAAAAAATTGTTCCTCAAAGATTCCAAAACCTTTTCGACACCTACAGGAATACGATACAGGGACAAATAATAAGTAGGCAAGCTATCCAAGACCGCCTTGATGAGCGCCAGACGACCACCAACCGATAACATACGAGCATGCCACGAAGATAATTTATTTTTAAATTTGTCCACAATTTTATTCCAATTCTTAGCACGACCCATGATACAACCCACAGGAACTCCCAAATAAGTAATCGAACTATCCGCAACTCCGCACCCCAACATACTCACCATCTCCTGTATCTCAAAATTCTCAACTCCAACTATAAGAATCTTACTCTTACTCACATTTATGTTCAAACCAGAAGTGACATAAAAACACCTCAGCAACCCAATCATGTTTCTAGCACAACGAACATCCCAATCACAAAGAAAAATAACATCATCAACATACATCAAATGAGAAATAGCCAACCCATCATTGTCCAAGGACACCCCATTGATGAGGTTACACTGTACTGCCTTCAAGATAATGGCATGCAGGCCTTCCATGGCGATGATCAAGAGAAAAGGAGATAACGGATCTCCTTGTCTTAAGCCCCTAGCCATTTCAAACTCATCAGTCGGAACACCATTAACAAGAACAGAAGCACGAACATTAGTAAAACACCCCTCGATCCATCTCCTCCACCGAAAAACAAACCCCATCTCTGCCATAACCACATCCAAAAACTCCCAACGAAGAGAATCGTAAGCTTTTTCAAAATCAACTTTTAACGCAAAAAGCTTCATGTGTTTATGCTTATACCAGCCCATCACCTCATTAAGAATCATTGGGCCATCAAGAATGAATCTACCCTTCAGAAACGCAGACTGTTCCGGACTAATATACCCACCAATCACCATACTAAGCCGATTAGCTAGCAATTTGCCAATAATTTTATATGACAACCAATCAGACTAATATGTCTAAAATCAGAAACCAGTCTAGGATCTTTCACCTTAGGAACCAAAGCAATAAAAGAAGAATTACACCCTTTCGGGAAGTATGAAGAATTAAAAAACTCCCTTACCAAATTGACGACATCATCCTCCACCAGATCCCAGAAGTGCCTAAGGAAAGCAAAAGAAAAACCATCAGGACCAGGAGCTTTATCCCCACCGCAATCCCACACAGCTCATTTAATTTCCTCCCAAGTGAAATCAATCTCCAAAACATTAGCATCTTCAACCGACAACTTCTTAGAAAAATCCACCCCAACCATAACCTAGGCCCCTCAAAAGGAGAAAACCTAGCTTTAAAATGATTATAAAACTCGGCTTTCACCGTAGACGGCTCCTTAATCCATATACCGTCCCGTAACACACCCTTAACAGCCGCATTCCGCCGTTTTTTCTTAAGAATCCCATGAAAATATTTAGAATTTTCATCACCCTCTGTAGCCCACTTAAGTTTGGCTTTTTGAGCTAGATCCTTCGCCTCCAACCCTTTGAGATCTCTAACAACCTTAAGTGACTCAAACCTCCTAGCCACATCATCCTTAGACGCCAAGCCTTGGTCAACCTGCCTATCAATCTCAGAAATACACTCTTGATGCATGACCACAGCCTCCTTCGCCTTGACTTTATACTCACCAATCCAAATTCTAATAATTGCTTTAAGATGCTTTAATTTATTTTTAAATAGAACCATAGAGTTAAAATGATTAATGCCATAATTTCGCCACGTATCAACCACCATCTCATGAAAACCAGCAATATCCAACCAAGAGTTAAAAAATCGAAAGGGCGTAGGACCGTAATTAAACACTTTCTCTTTCAACAGAATAGGCCGATGATCCGGAATACCTTTCTCAAGAATTAACCCCGTGACACCATTAAAAACATCCAAGAAACTCTCTGAAACCAAAAATCTATCAAGTCTACTCATTTTAGTAGCCCACCGATTCGTCCAAGTAAAAGAAAATCCCCCTATAGAAACATCCACCAACTCTAAGTCTAAAATAAAATCATTAAAAACCTCCGCTTGATTTTAAACGAACTCGGACCCGAACCTCTCAGAAGCATCCCTAACTTCATTAAAATCGCCCATAATCACCACCGGACCATCCCAACTACGAAGACGAACCCCAATAGTGTGCCATAACAATCTTTTGTCTACTAACAATTGAGGAGCATAGACCGAAATAAACATAACTTGCACCCCAGTCGCCACCCACACGCCTTCCACCACCAAATAGTTTTGAAAACATGACACCTTAGTCTTCTGAAACACCAATTTATTCCAAATACAAAGAATACCACCCGACATCCCTCTAGTCGAACTAGACGCAAAGTCAAAACCATTACTTCCCCAAAACTGGCAAATCACCTACAAGTCAACAGACGTAAGTTTGGTTTCTAGAATAGAAAGAAAATTAATGAGATGCCTATTACATAACCTATTAACCCACTGTCTCTTAGCCACCACCCCCGCACCTTGAATATTAATGGAAAGAATATTCATTGATGACCAATAGAAGCTCCATTAACATTAATAATCTTATGAAGTGTATCGACACACCCCGACATATCCCATCCAAGCGCATGCCCCACCACAATCGCATTATCAAGTTGTTCAACAACCGATGCCGAATACCTATTAGCCGAATATTGGTTAAACAACTCTTTTTTCATTATGTAGAACATCCACACCACCATCACCGTGGATTAGAGTTTTTGGAGTATCCACCCTCCCATAATCCACGTCATTATCACCCCCATGACTACTTTGTCCACTATCTAGCTCAGAAACCAAATGAGAGTATCATGGCGGTATCCCACCAGTACTAGAACTCACCAAACTTACTTTATGTTTTAGATCACCCAGCTTACCATTATCCACACCAAGTTCACCACCCTGAATATTTTTACAAACTTTACCATCAAACTCAGAATTCGTTGAAATGAACCCTGGCGGCTACCCACCACCACAACTACTCTCCATCGCTTCAACCGAATGTGCCTCCAACGAATTATTAATTGTTGATTTCGTAATATGCTTAAAGGGTGGATTAGATTGTTCAATAAAAAGAAGCAAATTAAATGGATCACTATCAGCCGACTTTTGTTGATCAGATCCCACACACCACTATTTTCCTTACAATTCACCTCTGCATCCATTGTAACCGCCTCGTTCGTAACCACTTTATCCCCGGACTCATCCCTAAGAGCCTCGTCATCGTCTTCAAAAGAATTAATATCACTTCCTTCACTTTCCTCATTTACCGAATCACCCCCATTCTCCTCCATAATACCCTGAATGAAAGTAGGTGACCACGAACAAAGTTCCCTAATCCGCACACAATACTCCACCCCGCCAAGATTGATAGACACCTATTCGAACACCAAGGGACCGTGCTCAGTCTTGACCCCCACCCTCATACTATGTCTATTAGTCCCATCAGTGTCATCATAAAAGATCATCTCACCCCATTTACTAGCAATCTTCTTGAACATATCATAACACCAAGCTAACAATGGCACTCCTTCCACCTCAATCCATAGCAACCTCTATTTAACAACGAAATCATTATGCCAAGGTTTAAGAATAGAAAACCATGTGTTAAAAGCATAAATTCAGATGTTTTAGGTTATATTTGATTTAAATTTGAATATGAGACCAACTCCTTTTTATCTATATGCATCTACTTTTTACCCGAGATGAATCCATTTATTATTTCTCATTCTTCATTAAAGAGATAATAGATCCAACTTTGGGTTGTCGAAGTTTATTAATTTTTAATTTTTTTTTCTAACTGACTTTTAGAAAATTT
Source organism: Cichorium intybus (assembly GCA_023525715.1). Lineage (NCBI taxonomy): Eukaryota > Viridiplantae > Streptophyta > Magnoliopsida > Asterales > Asteraceae > Cichorium > Cichorium intybus. The sequence goes on along the minus strand of CM042016.1, from coordinate 98,890,921 downwards.
AGAGTTTTTTAGGTGATACTTGATGTAAATCTTAATATGACACCAAACTCATTTTTATCTATATAATGGTATGAAATTTTATCAATCCGACATATATATTATTTAGATTTTTAATCTAACTTACATGATATTTGATATAAATATGAATATATCTTTAAGACGAACTCTTTTTTATCTACATAATGATATGAAATTTTATATTAGAAATGACATATTTTGAGTCTAAAAAACATTTTTCATTATAACTTTTTGTGATACTCAGTATAAATCCGTATATGTGTTCGAAAGTATCTCATTTATCTACATAATGATATGAAATTTTATCAATTCGACATATTAGAAATGACATATTCCGAGTCCCAAAATCATTTTTCATTACAACTTTATGTTTTTTGAACAAAAAAAAAACATAAAGTTATAACTTTATGTGATACTCGGTATAAATCCGAATATGTTTTCGCAAATATCTCATTTATCTATAAATAATATGAATTTTTATTAATATAATATATATTACACATGACATATTCTGATTTAAAAAATCGTTTTTCTACGACATTATATGGTCTTTTTATTTATATTATTATAAGATATAAGACACTTCATTGCATCGTCATCAAATCAAAATTGGTGTATTAGTTTTTTTTGGTTGGATTTTGTCACGTGAAATACTCCCTCCGTCCTAAAATGATAGTCCATGTTTCCTTTTTAGTTTGTCCCAAAATGTTAGTCCACTTCTAAATATAAATCACATCTTTACCAAAATACCCCTAACTTTAATTATAACAGTCAACGCATCTAGTGCCGGCATTAAATGTAAAGAAAGGGTAAAACAGTCATTTTGTGGGAAAAAGTAAGATGCATTTAATGTTTTCTTAATCTGTGTGTTTTTTGTCTGTGGACTATTATTTTGGGACGGAGGGAGTATCTTATTTTATCTATTTTGTATTCATGCATGAATAGGCAATTGGTATGTAATTAATCTTGTATTATTGTTTTATGTGCTTATGACTAGGTAAATTCCATTTTGATTTCATCAATAAAAAAACATCGTTTATTTAAACACTTATTATTACGTATATATCCTTGTAAACCTCTAAATTACACATATATCCTTATAAATCTTAGAAACTCACACGTATATCCAAAAAATTAATTTAAATGAAAATTAATCTATTTTAAAAAAAAAACTAATTTTAAATTACATTATAACTAAATGAACAAAATACCCTCTTTTATGTTTCCAAGAGTCTTTCACCAGCATTTGATAGTCTGAATCCTTGATTTCATGAGCCTGATGCCATAATCAAATATTATATAAGAAAGAAATTACAAAAAAAAAAAAAAAGAATAAACTGAAATGAAATACCTGGTTAGGATCTATACAAGAACAACCCAACCTATCTATAAGGATCTATACAGGAACAACCCAATCTATACAAGAACAAACCAACAAAAAATTCAAAAACAAAGAAAAGCAAACCACAAGAAAACTAGAATGCTAAAAGAACAAGAACAACGCAACCTATCTATAAGGATCTATACAATAAATAGATGGCAACAAAAACAGCTCCAAGGAATCAATGAACCCATCCAGGGGCAAAGAGACCGAGGATTATGAAAACTTTGAAGCAGGCAGCAGCCAAACAGGATCAATGAACCCATCCAGGGGCAAAAGAGACCAAGAAACTGAAAAATTCTGTAATCCAACAACACCCAATCTATAGTGAACAAGGGGACCTCCAAACTTCTTAGAAAGCAATTCACCAAGAATATGTACACCAAACCTCCCAATCCGCTACCAAAAACACGTCTCCAGAGCAGCAAATGGGAGCAAACAGCTGAGAGAATCCGCTGAAAACCACACCCGATCGACAACATTGATTTATATCAACATCGGGAGAACAAATCAATTCTGAATTCACCATACGAGAAGAAACATAGTAAACCAGAAAAACCAAAACTTGAGATAAGAATGGCGACATACATAAAACTCCAAAAAGGGCAAAATCGGAACTGAGGTTGAATTGAACAATGAATATCCATGTTTTTCCCCTCACCTCTCTTCAATTGAGCTGCCTGATTTCAAGTTGGATTTGTGAATTAAAGGTTGAATCGATCGCACTCACGAAATAAGTCTGCAGATCGATAGTGAGGGAAAGGGTTTCGAACACACACCTTGCTTCAAATCGCCTCTAAATTTAGTTGCAATCGTCTTCTGATCCGATACAGTGCTTCAAATCGATACTCGATTTCAAACTTAGACCCCGTTTGGTTGTGCTTTTATTTTCTCCTTATTTCCTTATCAGCTTTTTGTAAAAGCTAATAAGATGAAAAGGTGTTTGGCTAGAGTATAAGGACTTCTGAAATTGACTTTTCCGTAACACTTGATAAGTCGTTTTTTCATAAGTAAGGGAGACCTTACTTATGAAACCTCCTTATGCCTTATGAGTGAAAAAGACGGGATATTACCCTCATCCCTTTCTCGTTCACCGTTTCTCTCACGCAGCCCCATCTCTCCTTCACGCATCTGCAGATCGGAAACCTCCATTCCTCCACGCCTCCGATCGGGAACCTCCAGTCCTCCACACCACAGGTACGATTTCTCTCCTTCCTCGTTGGTTTCTCTCGGTCACGCATCTGTTTCTCGCATTCAAGGCTCGATTTTTCGCATCTGGTGCACGCATATGTTCCTCATTGTTGCCTGAAATCGATTTTTCTCTGCTTCCTCATTGATCAATTGATATTATGTTATGATTTCTGAAAAGGATCCACAAGAAATCGATTTCTGTTCTGGTGAATTTTATAGTCCACGGATTACACATTTTCTGCATCTGTATTTTCTGCTGAATGTTGCAGGGTGTAGAAATCTTTATGTAGATATTATTTTTCCTGCTGAATCTGATTTTATATTTCCTGCTGAATCTGAAATCGATTTTTCTCTCCTTCCTCATGGATGTGATTTTATGTTTGCTGCTGAATTGACTTGCAGGGTGTAGAAATTGATTTTTCTGATTTTATCTTTGTTGGTTGGGTGTAGAAATCGATTTGCTGCTTCTTAAGGTATGAACCTTAGATGGAACAAGAAAGTTAATGAAATATTATTATGGCGTAAAAAAAGTATATTTTTGCAAATATTTTGTAAAAAAAATGTAACATAAATATAAATTTTGTAAAAAAAAAGGTTCAGCATAAATAATATTTATGAAAACAGTAAATAGTTGTGAATATGTAAAGATGCCCTTATTGGTCATTTTACATCTATAACAGCTAAGTCAAACAGTTTTTAAACCTCCTTATCAACTTATTAACTTTTCTCACTTATAAGCTTATCCAAACAGTTTTTTAAAAACTCCTTTTTGAAAAGTTACAAGCCAATAAGGACTTTTGCCTAAAAGTACTTATGGAGTCAAATAAGCACAACCAAACGGACCCTTAGAACCCTGAAAACTGGAAGTCTGGAACATATTGCATTCGTCGACACTCCTTATCATATGAGCTTATAGATGCGATTTGTGGTATAAGATACAAAGAGAAGGGTAATTTAGTAATATTCTATTTTTATTAGCTTTTTGATAAAGAAAATCAATTTAATATTAGTTTTGTAATTTTTAAAATAATTAATTATTAATAAAATCTAATATTAGATATATACGTGAGTTTAAACGTTTATAAGAATATATATGTAATTTAAATGTTTATAAGGATATATATATAATTAAGAATATTTGTAAGGATATGAGTGAAATTGTCCCTTTAAAGAAGAGCCCAATTTTGGAAATTAAACTCACATCTATACATAAGCTGGTAAATTATGATCATCGTATCTTGGTAATAACTGAAAAATGACTAGATAGATTCTTAAGAAATCTCTTATATTTTTGTAAATATATGTATGTTCGATACATAAATAAATATTAAATCATGTACTACTAACCAGATTTTGTATATACATTATTGGTTTAAGTTTCAGTCAAGTATAATAATTTCTTTTAAAAATAAATTATCATGATATTATTAAATATTTAACTATAGCTTCCTGATATTTATTGATTATTTAATAGTATTTAAGAATAAAAAAGACATTAATTCAAATGAACTTGTTGCACTTCACATGTATATATGAAAAGGAAAATCCTTTTTGTTTTACAATATTTTACTTTTTTAGATTCTTTTCATGTTCCACTATCTTTTACCTTGATTATTATAATGAAAGATATTAGTTTAACTGTTTAAGCACGAATGAGACATTTATTAAACGAGCGGAATGGAGCCGCGCGTTGCTGCGGTTAAGGAAGTCAACAAATTAAAACTACAGGGGTCAAAACTGTAATAATGTTAAACTGGCAAACAAAACTATAGGGACCAAAATTGTAATTAATAAAAATTAAAACTATAGGGACTAAAACTATAATTATACAAATTAAAACTACAGGGGTAAAAATTGTAATAAACTAAAGTGGTAAAACTACAGGGGTAAAAATTGTAATAAACTAAACTGGTACTGTTTATTGGAGGCAACAATTGTATATATACGAGCGGAAGGGAGCCGCGCGTTGCTACGGTTAAGGAAGTCAACAAATTAAAACTACAGGGGTCAAAACTGTAATAATGTTAAACTGGCAAACAAAACTATAGGGACCAAAATTGTAATTAATAAAAATTAAAACTATAGGGACTAAAACTATAATTATCCAAATTAAAACTACAGGGGTAAAAATTATAATAAACTAAAGTGGTAAAACTACAGGGATAAAAATTGTAATAAACTAAAGTGGTACTGTTCATTGGAGGCAACAATTGTATATATACGAGCGGAAAGGAGCCGCGCGTTGCTGCGGTTAAGGAAGTCAACAAATTAAAACTACATGGGTATACAAATTAAAACTACAAGGGTAAAAATTGTAATAAACTAAAGTGGTAAAACTACAGGGGTAAAAATTGTAATAAAATAAAGTGGTATTGTTGATTGAGACAACAATTGTATATATATATAATATATAATATAATATATAATTTCACTTTAAGACCGAGTCCGAATCGGAGAATGAAAGAGGACCGGGTCAGATATTTTTAAATTTCATAATGATGACTCTTTATTTTCATCTTCTTGGATACTTATGTTTGTGTAGTAAATATATCAAGTAGAGTTTCCGTGTCATGTTTGAACAATATTGGTTTTGCTTTTTCTAAAATTGATATGAAAAAGAAAATTGTTTATTTATATTTGGGAAAATCTAAAAAAAACTCAATATATTTTCATCAAATTCTTAAAAAAATCATTATATTACTTTTTAGTATATTAAAACTCATATATTTTCTGAAATACCTAATTTAAGTTATCTGATCTCACAAAAATCTAACATATTTTCATCCAATCATTAAAAAACAATATATTATATTTTTTATTGCGTTAAAACTCCTATATTTTTTGAAATTGTCAAATCTAATAGATTATAACCATCAAACACTTAAAGTTGGTTATCTAGCATTTGTGGTTGTTTAGGCGATTCCGATCCGAATCCTTAAATTAGACATTTTGGAAACTACAAGGGCTATAACGTACTAAAAAATAATATAGTAGTTTTTTAAGAATCAACTGAAAATAGATTGGGTTTTTATGAGATTTCTCATTTACATTGATATGAAAAAGAAATATATGGACATGGCTAAATTTTCTTGCATGTATTTGTAGGGAGATTACGAATCTTTTGTTCATAAAGTGATAAAGATTTCCCAAAGCGAAAGATGCAGATCAAACAATGATCATTCTTCTGTGGTCGAGGTAATGTCGAATTCTTTCGAGTTAAAAGATGCTTTATCCCTTCCATTCCAATATTTTTTTAATCAATATTATCATAAGAACTTTGAAGCTACAATATTGTCTACATATAAATTGCTAATATTTGGTTCGGTCTAAAACTTTTCTTGATTGTTATTTTTTTAAATTGTATTTTATATGTTTATAGACACAACTACAAAATGAGTAATAGAACCCGCTATATATAACCCGGTTTAAATAAAAACGGGTTTTATTTCATGCAATATGTCGGTTCTTAATCGGTGAAAAGGGTCCTATTTTAACCTATAAGATTCTAGGGAAATAAAGGAGTTTACATGATAAGTCGAACATGGATTGCAATACCAGCTAATCGAGTTTAACTCGGATCTTTTTACATCGACTCGTAATATAAATGAAAAAAATCAGTAAGATGTCTAAACGATTCAATTGAGTTGCTTGAAACCTTGTTTGAGAATTTCCAGATAAGGTTGTAATTTCATTGAAGCTAGACGTCATCATTTTTAAGATATGAATAATTAAGATATAAATATAAATGCATGGACCGTATAAATATCCAATGATCAAACACCTACGCAGTTTATTGAAAATTTTCAATACTTTCTATAGTTTGTTATTTTTAAGCACATATTTAAAATGTATAGAAAAACCTAACACATTCTATTTTATGCAATGTTTTTATAGTTTTTCTCTTAAAATCATTACATTTTTGTTATTTTATTTGAAAAATTACCATTAAATTTTGTTTTAAAAAAAGCTCATATATGTAGATGTAAAAGATATTTCAAGAACTCGTCAGTTAAGTATGCTTAGAGTAGTATTTGGATGGTTGATCCATTGAGAAGTCCTCATGTTGCATCCCTTTTGAGCCTCGGCCTACAATGAGAGGCTAGTTGGTCGTTGTGCGGAAATGCACAAGAGAGTTACGATGTTCAAATCATGACACGTCCAAAATATCTCTAGTGTTCGATTGACCTATCACGTCGGCCTTAAGGTTTGGTATTACGTGGCCTGCTCAAATGGTGCAATTTACCATTTTTTATAACATAATATTTTTGACCATAAGATAGAGTTTGTTAACCAGGATGGATGACAATGGTTCGGTTTGACTAAAACAAAAATAGAACCGAAAATTTCTCTTTTTGACATCCGAAATACTAAACCATTGAGTTTTTCAGTTTCAATTAGTAGTTTTTTTAGCCTTTTTTGCTTTTTTTGTTTATGTAATATTTATCGTGTTTCTTGTTGCCATATATGTCATTAATAAACTTCTATAATCATGCTTAAACTTTAACATACATCATGGATTTCTTACAAAACTATTATATCATCGATTCATATAATAGTCTTGTAAAGATATGTATGATGCATGTTGAAGTTTAAGCATAGTGATCGAAGTATATTAACGATGTGTGTAACTACAAGATACTCATGAAAATAAAAATAAAAATAAAAACGGAAAAGAAATAAAAAGGAAACTGAAACTTATAAAAGTCGATGGTTTGGTATATCTGAAATCAAAAGGCCAAATTTTCGTTTCGAATTTAACTTTTAGTTCGGTAAAAAACTGAACTTATAATGGTTAACAAAAACTATTGCATGGTCAGAAATTACATTATATTTCAGAAACATATGTTTTTAAAAAAATATATGTTTTTTGAAATGTTGATAGATATTAGTGGTTTCCTGAAAACTTTTGAAAATATAAGTATTTTTTTTTTAAAAAAATAAACCAATAAATTTTCAAATAAAATATTGAATATACAATGATATTTCTGAAAAAAATAAACTATCCAAACCATTGGAAGGTTTTAATTAAATTGACTAGTTTAACAAAGTGTCAGTTTGCTAACATTTTAAATGACGTCTATTTTTTGTTAGATTGGACATGAACTAAATTTTACTTGCTAGTCAAGTAACATAATGTCTAACAAATTTGAATGGCAATCATGATATATATGCTTCATTAAGTGGTACAAAAATGATGACGTGATATTTTTCTTGACATGAAATGAATAGTTTAATTTAGTGCAAGATTTAGAAAACAAAAGGATTGTCACATAGATGGGCAACAAAGTGATAGTTTGTTATATAGCATACATGGCAAAATATATTTGTGGCTTGAATAACAACAAATTGTAATTTTGATAACATATTCAACAACAACAATATGTTAGTTTAGTGACCTATTTAGCAACAAACATAGTTTGTCATCAAAATAGACATATAGTTGGTCATCCTATCATTCAACTAACATAGTTGCAGACTTCATGCAAATGTTGGTCATATATATTTATATTGCAAGATTTCCACAATCATTAAATCACTGCGGTTTCAAATTAATGATGGGATAGGATATCAGGATTTCTTATAATATGCCCATAACTTGTGTGATGGCGACAGATCACGACTCATTTATTGCAAGACCGCGGCATGTATTTTTACATAAGTATCTCATTTTTTCTCAGTTCTCATTTCTCAGTTCCTCGGTAAGTAAACATTAGTTATTGATAACGTGAAACAAAATGACAATCTAATTTTATTTTGAAGGTTGTAAGTGACGAAAGCACACATAATCAAAGAGAAATGCCTCTTATTGTCTACGTGTCTCGAGAAAAAAGACCATCACATCCTCATAATTTTAAGGCCGGATCCCTCAATGCCCTTGTATCGCTCTCTCTTTCCCTATCTATCTATCTACACTTTTATGCTTATACAAAAATACATATATAAACATAAACTAACAAAATGAACATGCATTTGCTTGCAGCTTAGAGTGTCGAGTATAATAAGCAATTCACCATATATACTTGGATTGGATTGTGACATGTATTGCAATGATGGAAATTCGGCACGTCAAGCAATGTGTTTTCATTTAGACCCTCAGTTATCTTCTTCTCTCGCTTTTGTCCAATTTCCACAAATGTTTCATAACATCAGTAAACATGATCTCTACGACAGTGAACTGAGATGTACCTTTAAGGTAAACAAATTCTTATCTTGCTTATTCACCATTACATAAAAATAGTAATGTTTGAGACACCATATTATAGTAGTAAATATCATATTCTATTTTCTATCTAACACCAACATTCCACTTAGTGTTTTGAGCTCTCATTTACACTTGATTTTGTGCTATTTGTTACCTGATTTGTACTTGGTTGTTTATATTAGACATTATGGCAAGGGATGGATGGGATCAAGGGGCCTTGTTTAGCTGGGACTTGTTATTACATAAGGAGAGAAGCCCTTTATGGTTTGGAAGTTGGGGGTCCATACATTAATTTAAAGGAACTCAAAGAAAGTTTTGGTTCATCGAATGAGTTCATCAAATCGCTTCATCAGAAAAACAATGAAAATTTTGATGAATTGTTGCAGGAAACTAAGCTTTTGTCCTCATGTGGATATGAGAATGACACAAAATGGGGCAAAGAGGTAAGCCTTTTAATGAAAATGTTATTTCACTTTTAAACATCTAAAACAAATTTTACATCAATTAAGTGAAGGTCTCACAAAAGTTTTGCTTACATAATCTTGTATGCCACATCGCAGGTAGGTTTTAGATACTTTTCTGTCGTTGAAGATTACTTCACAAGCTTCAATATACACTGTAAAAAATGGGTATCAGTTTACTATATGCCTAAGAAACCATCATTCTTGGGATCTTGCACAACAAGTTTAAATGATGTATTGATTCAAGGCACGAGATGGACTGCAGGGTTGATTGAAGTTGCATTATCAAGGTTCTCTCCTATTATTTATGGACCATCAAGAATATCTGTTCTTCAAAGCCTTTGTTATGCATGGGTGGCTTTCTTTCCTTTTGTATTCTTGCCTATGTGGATTCTAGCCATAATTCCACAACTCTCCTTGCTCAATGGCATCACTATCTATCCTGAGGTACTTCTTTAACCATTGTAGTAGGTTTTACAAGGTGACCTAAAGATATATATCCAATATTTCATTTCCACTAACCTATGTATGTTAATCATACAGGTGAAAAGTCCATTCTTTTTTGTCTTTCTGTATGTATTTGTATTATCAAAGTTACAACACATGTGGGAGATCCACTCTACTGGAGCTTTGCTTCGAACATGGAGATATGAGCAAAGGGACTGGATGCTGAAGGGAATTACATGTTATCTTTATGGTAGCATACATGCAATTATGGAAAAACTTGGTGCAAAAGAAGCAAGTTTTTTACCAACAAATAAGGTGGTAGATGATGATCAAGTAAAACTATTCGAAATGGGCATATACAATTTCCAAACTTCAAGAATGTTTATTGTGCCCGTTTGTTCCATGATCATGCTTAGTCTACTCACATTTGTAGTCGGGATCGTTAAAATAGCAATACAAAGGGACTACATTGATGAGATCTTCATACAAACTTTTCTCTCATTATACATCCTATTAATGGGTTACCCTGTACTCGAAGGTATGGTTATGAGGAAAGACAAAGGAAGAATAACGACAAGTATGAGCTGTTATTCACTTGTATTTTCTATAGTCATTATGTTCTTGGGGTCCCTTCTAGTTATGTATTAGTGGATCCTAAAAAAAACTGGCTTCCGCAGCATAAACAAGTATTTTATGGCTATCGATTGTGTGTCATTAATGCCTCAAAAATAAAACTGTATTTCCTTAATCAATCATAGATTCCAATGTTATACGTTTTACCATCAAGTAGAGAACGAAGATGCAAGACAATCCAGAGACAAGATCATTCAGTGAAAAACCTTTTTAAAAATCCAATAATCAAGTCAAACATGACTATTTTACACACCACTCCATAATTATTTGGAGCTAATAACTAAATCAAGTAAAGCAAATGAAAATTTACTTAATCCAATAATGTAGTTAGTGTAACCGATGTCAAATTTGTAAAGAGTATATCGTTAAATTGTGTTTGTTGTAGTGTATGATTTAAAAGAATAGTTTCTGAAATTAAAGTAAGATGTACTAATTTGGTAGACCTTTTGTGGGTTAAAACAAATTAAATGACTTTTAACTATTGTAAACCAGTTGGAAGAATAAATTAAACAAGCTAAAAATGGATATAATAGGATAATTTACGGGTCAATAACTATACAATTAGAGCCAACTATTTTATTCTCCCTTGGATTATTTTCGATACAATCATATAGACATAAATCTTATTTTAGTGATAAAATAAAAACTTCAATGGTAGGCACAGAACATGTCTTCTCAATTATCTATATTAGTATATAAGTGTAGTAATATGTTCAATAAGTATAAAAAACACACTATATGGTGCCTTCCGATTAAAAGAGTATACTTATAAAATACAAGAATGTTACCTTATCAATGCATATCATATGTTATATCCTTGAGATACAATATAATATCTCAAGATTAAAGCAACAACTTGATAAATAAACATAATAAACTTGTTATAATCAGAATGATTACAATTTCAAATGATAATGCTATTTAATTTACACATTTTACGTATTATTGGACTGATTTTTAGTTGTTTTATCATTATAAAAAGACTAATATCGCTCATTTTTAGCGCCAAGTGTCTTGTGTGTACTTTTAGTGGAAATGCAGGGTTTAAAGTTCAAATTGGAACAAGATAGAGCTGAAAACATAGAAGATAAGGGTGCTGGAGGAGATAACATCTCTATCTACAGAGGAAAACGATTAGATCAACAAAAGATAGTGACGCTATCTCTTAGAGATAGCGACGCTATCTTTATATAGAGTCAAAATTTAAAATTTCAAAAGCACGGAAATCGAGGAGGATGAGGAGTTAGCGATGCTATCTCATGGTTTCCGCCTATAAATACCAATCTACAGTCCGACTTTTGGAGCATTCTTGGGTATCGCGAGGGGATCTGAAGGCTTTATTTTTGTTTCTTTAGTCCGACTTTTGGAGCATTCTTGGGTATCGCGAGGGGATCTGAAGGATTTATTTTTGTTTCTTTTCCGTTCCAATTGGTAGTTTGATTAGATCTTTTGGCTTTTTGTTCGTTTACGTCAACTCGGTATCGAGGTATTCCGCATTCAGGATTATCCGAGATTACTCAATGTTTGGCTTAGAATCAGGAGAATCATTCGAATCTTGTAGGTCTTTTGGTTGTTTAGACTGCTAGTTAGTTGAGAGGTTGTTTGGGTTGGTTTTGGTTTATAAAGAAGTTCTTTTGGTTTCACGTTTTTCTAGATCTGCAATCAGATCTTTGTTTAATTTTTATTTCATTGGGTTTCGGTTTGTTTCCACATGTTAGTAGTTTTTCGGCTATAGAGTAACACTATAGTTGGTTTCCTTATCGATACAAAATGCCAACCACGAACTCCATGGTTCGACCCTTACTTATCCTAGCTAGTGGATAGTAAGGTTTTATCTTTGACTTTGACCTCATTAACGACTGCGACGTGTCAAATTTTGGCACCGTTGTCGAGGACTTGTGCACTTGATACATTGGGTCAATTTGATCTTTCTTTTGATTTTGGCTTTTGAATTTCTAAACGTGTGCATCCTCGAAATGGACGATTACATGTACATGATCAAGATGTATGGAGGGAACCAAAAAGCCCGGTCTATAACTATTACGAGGATGACTTGTACAATGAGTCATTCGATGATAATGAGTTGTGGACTCATTACGAGAATTACGTTGAGATGTACCTTGTGAATGACCAACATCTGGATGATTCGTACAATGCAAAGTTAGGCCAGGTCTTGGATCTGTCGATCAAAACCTTCCACAAGGAGGAAACCAACACCAAGGCACATTCATCAATGGTGTTACGTTTGGAGCAGCTGGAGGAGTAGCTGAGTCAATGAAACGTCGCAGTTATTAATGCAATCAAAGTCAAAGATAAATAGCCTTACAGTCCACTAGTAGCGGTAAGTAAGGGTTGAACCATGAAGTTTGTGGTTGGCACTTTGTGTCGAGAATAAAATCCCGCTATAGTGTCACTTTATAGTCGGTGAATATTACGTACACTTGATCCCGAAAACCAAACTCAAAACTAAAATCATAAACAATTCAGATCTACGCATAAGCAATAGATCGAACAACAATGAATCCAAAACTAACTATGAAACTAGAAATCAGATCTATGCTCAAACATGTAACAATAACCAAACAAACATTCATAAACCAAAAATCAACTTTTATTGGTACAATCAAACCAAGAACACTTGTTCATCAACCGAATCTAAAATCAGAGAACTAATAAACCCATATGATCAATGGTGTTCTACAATTAGAACTTTCAATAAGACAAGAGTAAATACTAACTATAAATCGAAATAAAAACAAAACCAAACCAACTATGGATCTAAACTTATATGCTATGAAATCTAAGTCAAAGAAGCTTGAGTTCAACTCTAAGGGTCACTCTTCGCTCCCAAAATCCGACCTAGGAGCCTCTATTTATAGTTGAGAAATCTAACTTCCTACGTCGCGTATAACCATTATTCGCGCTGTGGGTCAGCCTTATCCCCTGTTTTCTCGCTTCTTGAAATTTGAACTCCTCCGGATTGCATTTTTATCCCATTGATTGCGTCGCGTGGAGCTCTCATCCATGCCGCGAGTATGTCTTTTGGTCTTATCATCGATTTTGATCACCAACTTCATCAAATTTGCAACATAAACCTTGCATTTCCATTCAAAAGCACAAACAAGCACTTGGCACTAAAAATGAGTGATATTAGTCATCTAATAACACTAAACCAACTAACACCGAACTCAATAACGCGTAAAATGTCCAACATTACTATGCGTTATCAAACACCTCCACACTTATGCTTTGCTTTTTCCCAAGCAAATGGAGCTTTTAAGAAATTCTAACAAAGACTCAAACATTTTTAAGATCCTTAGTGTCAAAGTTTATTGCTATCTAAAAAGTTAGGTAAAGTCAATTTTTCAAAAATTGACCAAAATACCCTTCGTGAGTCACGACTTTCTAAAGAACCATTGATTACAAATTTTCTGTTTACAACTGTGCAAACTTACTCATTCAGATTTTAAAGGCCGTTAAGGAGATTTCCATTACTTTCTATGTTGTTCGTGTAACGAGCTTTCAAAAACACTATCTCAGATCAGCTGATCTTAGGTAGTGAGGTGCATAAGTACCCTAAGGCCACCCGTTTCAGATTTACCGGCTCAAACAACAAATGCCTCAGATTGAAACTCCCTTCCTGAACCCCAATCTTAAGGTTTTCTAAGTCAGTTATTTTCTAACTTTTCAAACACTCAACTTGTTTTAACTAACCTAGTATATTAACAACTAAACAGTATCCATTGAAGAATACCACATTACTAAAGAAATTCAAAAGATATTCATTTCAGAGTTACAACTTCTTAAATAAAATTTGAAAAATGCTAAAAATATTTGAAAATTTTGAACTTTCCGTAAAAATTTGTAACACTATTCTATTATATCTTTTTCGACCATCCCTACCCCGCACTTAAAACCGTACAACATCCCCGTTGTACAAAAGAAAATGCAAAATAAAGGGAGAAAAATATTTACCCCCAGGACGACGAAAACTTGATTGTCGGGAAGAAGTGTAGCTCGGGTTGTCATTCATACCGTTCTTAATGATATACCAGGAGTTGGGTTTTGCAACTCCCTGGTTGGGCAATTTAGTTTCATAGTTGGATCATGCACACATAAATAGAACACATTAAAAGATACATACAATATACACAAATTTAGATTTACACAAAAGTTTGGGTTATTTGCCATATTTGATATTTCGCGTCGCCGACAGCAGGGGAGGCGGTGTGAAGGTGTGCTGACTTTAGCATCCATCGATCATGGTTGAATTGCCGCGACGCCAAATAAAGGGTTCTGCATCGCGAAAAGCCTTTGATCAGTTCCTCAAATGCATTCAAACAATCTATGCTACATATTAAGCAACCAATCACACAGTAATGTTTTATTAGTGAATAAATCCTAAAAGCCAAGCAAACCAAGGCAAACCTTAGAAATCACTCCTAAAATCTAATAATTTCTAATATCTAACAAAAAAGAGACAACTATTTATTTCCCGATGCTGAAGAATCCGGGCCACCCTCTCCAGGAACATAATCGGGATCCTCTTCAGGCTCCTAATGAGGCGGTTGTGCGCTTGGCGGCTTGCTATTGACATTCGAAATTAGCTAATGAAGAGAGGCGACAATCCACAATATTTGCATGCGTGCATTCTTCGAACTCCTCTAATACTCTTGAAATCGCCGATCAATCGTATGAGTTCAGTTCGCTGCTCAAGCACTTGTCGCTTCAAGATCCGGGTCTCACCTGAAAAATGTTGAAGATCTTCAAACTGCCGACTTGGTACGTACAAGCGGCTCTTCGTGTCTTTTTGTTCAATAACCCGATGATGGGCTGGCTTCCCATAAATAAACTTGTACCGGTCGCATGTCAGTATCAAGCTTGTCGTCATCAATGTAAATCACATCTCAGGAGTTGATTATACTCGGGTTCAGGAAGATTTGTAGAAACTTGGTTAGCTGGCCTAGATTATTAGTAGTACGGATGCCATACGAGTTTGCGAGGCTGGTAACAAAGTGACAGCCTCCTAAACTGGGATATCAACGGGGTGTTCCACAATTTGCATGAAATACTGAGCAATCATGTATTGAATGTTACATGTCTCCATCTTGGAGATAATGGCCCACATCACGAACAGGTCGGTGAAGGTCATGTGCTCAAGGTCGGCCCGCTGATGCAACATAGTCGCGATAAGGCGTTATAGAAACCGATGTGAGGGAAGATACATGTGTGCAGCAGATAGGGTGTTGGAGTTGTAGCTTCTGGGCGAAACCGATCCCCAAAACTTCCCTGGGGAAAAAGTTGAGATGGGTCCCCGTGAACCCGTCTTGATGAATAGGTGGAACCTGGGTTCCTCGATGTCGGTAAGTGCATATAAATCGAGTCTAACGCTGAATTCTAGCACACTGTAGTATCGTTGTTCTCCTCCCAAACGAAATGCTATCACTCATTTGTTCCTCATATCGATAGAGTTATAGTCGAGGTCAAATGTAGCTAGACACTCTAAAAGTGGCTCGCGGTAGATGAGCTCAGTTGTCTTGAACACTTGGGACCACACTTGACAACTGAATTCTACTTTGTTGTTCTGCAGCGCTTCTTATATGAGTAATGGCTCTATTTCCCCATTGAGTCCCACTCGTTTTGCCGCCTCCTAGTCGATGGTCATTATGTCTAAATGCAACATATTATGCTATCTAGGTCTAATTTTAAGTGAAACCGAAACCATAAGCACTAAGTTGCAAAGAGGATAAAAGAAAAGTGCAAGAAAGCTTACCGGAATTGCTATTTGATATGATTCACTGAAGGGCTCGAGAATGTACTTACAGATGTGTTCATTGGATTTGGGGGCATGCAAACCTTTTATAGGTTGAGGTTTGTACAGATGAGACTCGTCTGAGTTGTTATGCTTGATTTTGAATTCGAACACGTTTATCCACGTCATGAATCGTGATATTTGGCGTCACGGACGAAACTTGGTGCTTATTAGAATGTCGAGTCTTGGAAGGGCCGCGACGCAAAAGATGATGGACCGCGACACGAACTCCAGTTCTTGAAAGCCCTTCCTGCCTCTCATATGGTTTACCCCACACTTAATCCTAGCTATATCTTTTTTTGCCTTATTGACACGCCTAGGTCGTCGTGCGGTCAAAAATAAGAGAAAACCTAACACACACACTAGCACAGTGGTAGTGAGGGTCGATCCACAGGAGCTACGTGGTCAGATCAGATGACAGATTACCAACTTTAGTGTCACGCTATAGTCAGAGGACTTAGTTTCTAAACCCTTGCTACTAAAACTCAGAAAACCTAAACTGAACAATCTCAAACTAAGCATAGACTAAGCTAAGCTTCAAATCAAACCTAGTTACTTTCTGAAATCAGAAGTGCATATCTAATTCAGAAGTAAACAAAGGTATCAAACAATCCAAACAGAAACCAAAACAAGGAATAAACTAAACCAATAACTAAGATCCAACGGGACAGTCACTGGCTAAAGTTCAAACCTAAAAGGCTAACCTAATTGGCTACTGAAATCAGCAAAGGAAAACAGTCAAACAAGGTCAAAACAACATCCAAACATAATCCAAACAAACACAATCCAATAACAATCATCAAACACCGAAAAACCAATATTACTTGTAACCAAATGATTTTCATAAACCAAAAACGATTTCCAATGATCCAATACAGTCACCAATACTGAAAAACAGTAACTAAAGTGCTCAAGGTCAGTGGTTGTCACTCCCAAAGACCTTAGCCACTATTGCTAACTAATACTAAAATGAAATTAAATTCTAAAACATAAAATACCAATTGAGAGGTTGTTGATGCTTAATCACGTAGTCAAAGAGCCTTCAGGTCGATTTTCCATCAGGTCTTTGCTAGGGTTTTCGGCTGGAAATGCCTCTATTTATAGTTGCAAATTTCCTGCGGCCACGCCGCGCAATTAAGAAAACCGCGGCGCGCGTACTAATCTTCTCCCTTCCACCGCCTCAAAGTCGTGTCGCGCCTTCTTGATTTCCGTGGCACGCGTACGTATTTTCCTGATTTTTCCTTCTTCTCCAAACTTTCTCCAATTTGCACGCTTTTGGTCCCTGTTTTCATTATTTTCTTTCAAACAAGTATTGGCACGAAAAGTGAGAATACCACGATATATATGATATAATTTCACTAAGAATAGGGCTCAACAACGACTAAAATATGCAATATCACTAGGCGTTGTCAAACACCCCACACTTGTGCCTTGCTTGTCCCCAAGCAAGAGGGTTTTTAATAAATTCTAACTAAGACTCAAACAATTTTTGACTGTGTTTAGTTTCAAAGCTTATTGCCTTATGAGTTAGAGTGAAATAGTTCATGAAAACCTAATCAGAGTGTTCTTTGGAATTCATGGATTTCTAGAGAACCTTTGATTACAAACTTTCTGTCCACAATGAAGTGTACTTACTCATTCAGATTCTAAAGGCCATTAAGGAATTGTCCATGACTTTCGATGTTGTCTGTGTAACGAGCTTTCGAAAATACCATCCCAGACCAGACGATCTTAGGTGGTAAGGTGCATAAATGCCTCTTCGAGGCCACCCTTTTCGGACCTACCGGCTCGAACAACAAAGGCCACAGATTGACATTTCTTTCCTAAATTCCAATCCTAAAACAATCCAATCGTCTAACTCCTAAAACTCAAATTGTTTGACTAAACTAATAGCATGATCACAACTAAATAGTATCTCTTGAAAAATACCACTGCTATCACAATCACAAACCATTCGTTTCAAAATTACAATTTAGTAAAAATTTTGAAAAAGTTGCAAAAAATTTGAAAATTGGTCTTTTCCCGTAAAAATTTCAAAAATAAACTCTTTCGACCGTCCACACCCCACACTTAAAACCGTACAACGTCCTCGTTATACATAAAAATATTTTAGAACAAGGGAGAAAGAGTTACCCCTTTGGACGGTAGACTTCTTGGTTGGTACTCGGTATCACAGGTACAAATTCGAACAAAAAGGTCCTTGATTTCGCATTCTAGAGTTGTGGCGCAACAGTGAACACGCCGGTGGTCAAGACAAGTGGAGGGGGCACGGTGACCCCACACTTGCCTGAGACAACTCCTTCCCATTTGGTATAACATGCATGACTCAACAGAACATTAAATGCAAACATAACAAATACAAAATATAAACAAGCAAAAGATAAAAGTGTCATAGGTACAGTACATATCTCCCAAAAAATGAAAAATGAAAAATAAAAATACATCAACTGCCACTTGGTGGCCTGGAAGGTCCAGCCTCATGATCATGGGCTCTGGCTGGGACTGGTCGGGGGCGCTGACCCTGCTGGGTAGCTAGATCCAAAAGTACCTCCCCGATCCACTCCAACTGGTCCTCCATCCTAGCGACCCTGGCCGCTAATCTGTGGATGGCCGATGGGTCCTCATGCTGCTGTGGCTGTGGAGCTGGCTCTGCTGGTGGAGGCTGCCTCCTGTGTCTCCTGCCAGGCTGGGCGTACGCTGGCTGGGGGTCCTGGGGTGCCTCGGTCTCTGCCCTTACAAACTGTCCCGGGTGCTGCTACTGAATCAGCCCCATGCTCTCCAATGCTCGTGCCGTAGTACGAGATGGAGGTAAAGCAGTCAAGGTGGCGACATTTCGGGCGGTGAGGATCCGGTATGATCGGGCCAGGCGGGTGATGAAGTATCCCCGGCCCAGAGGACTGCTGGCGGAGGCACCTGTCGATCGGGTGGATAAGGCAATGGCTAAGGCAAAAGGGAGGTGAAGAAACCTGGAGGGGTCGAGGAGAACCCAGAGGAATGTCATGTCCTCGCCGGACACCTTCTCGCCCCCTCCCGCTGCATGATGGAGGTGGAGACGATGCGGTGCATGAGACGGTGGAGTCGGTCATGGAGGTGGCTCTCCCGAGAGGTCCCCACCTCGTAGAAAATGTTGGACAATGATGCCCAAACCTCCGCATTGGCAGCCCACTCGGGCTGCCCCTGAATACACGCACCCATAAACTGTGTGAAGTGGCGATGCTGCAAATCTGCCTCGGTGTAGATACCGGTGCGCCTCCCAAACTCCCGGAGGTTGCACTCCCTCTGCACACCCCCAACCTGAACCGTACCAGTCTGGAACGGGCATCTATCGCTCCAGGTGCAAACTGGATAATGGAAAGAAACTCCAGAAGGAGCTCCGTGTAGACAACATCCTCCTCGGTGGCCATGAGCCTATCCCAGCCCCGGCTGGTAAATGAAGCGTCCTCATGGGTCCAGGTGCGGTGTAAAAATGGCTCTATCTCGCCCCAGATCCCGGCACCCCTGAGAATGTCCCGATCAATAATCGTCGCCTCAAGAACCAGGCGACCTGTCAATGCGTCTCTCCTCGATCGGTACTCCTCGGAGCTAGCAGGTCCCTCTGGAAACTGAAGGAACTCGTGGTCTAGTCTGAACATCGTCTGCAAAAACGAATTTTTTTGCAAAATATGTCCTTTTCTTCCCCATCGCACCGCGGCGCGGCCCAAGAGCAAGGGAGCGGCGCGGCGAGCGGCTCTTTCCAAAATCCAAACTCAAATCGAGTTTTAACTTGTTTAAATTCAATCCAAGCACACCACAAGGTAGCCTAAGTGCCGACTAACTCATCTAGGGTCTTTATTTGGCAAAATAAACACCCTATGAGTCAGCATTGGCGATTTCTAAGTTTTGAACTTTTTGAATAAATCACTCAAATTAACTACCTAACCACTAGTTTTAACGAGTAATAGCTAGTTAGAATGACGTACTGTAACACCTGGCTTTTAAAACAAAACACCCCTTAAAATTTTTTCATTTAAAATCAAGGTTTCAATACATAAAACCATAACAAAGGGGTATATTTTAATAAAAACGGGCACAAGTGTATCAAGGAGAGTATATAATATCATAGTCTCCTTTGAAGCCGGGCTGCTACTGACAGCATCTAAGAGTCCTACTTCTCGAGTCACGGACTCCATCTATTCCCTTATCAGGATCATGCTAACCTGCAGGGACATTTAACAAACGGTATGAGCTACAAAGCTCAGTGAGTAATCGTATCTGCAAATAACACGTATAAAAACACAATCATGTATTTTTCTGGATATCAAATCCAAACTCCTAGCCTTACTGGCTGACCAAATATCTTCTAGGATTTCACATCCTAATCTGTAGCCTTACCGGCTGAATCACAATAACCTGTAATTAGCAAGTCACATCAGGTATTTGCACATATACTCATGTCTAACCAATTCTGTCCCATGTTTCTTAGTCATAATGGACTGCATTATATGTCATGGCTATATCAGCCGTTTCATATCATTTTCAATATATATATCATAGCCCGCAGGCCGCACCAGCTGGGTTCAATAACCCGATATCATAGCCAAAAGGCCGCACCATGTACCTGTAATATTATCATAGCCGTATAGGCCGCACCAGTTGGATATAGCATCCAATATGCTAGCCATAAGTGGCCGCACCATCTATTAACAGTTTCTTCCACGATCGATTGTGGCTCACGAGTTAGCCCGCTGTCGCCTTGGCTCACGGGTTAGCCCGCTGTTGCCTAGACTCACGGCTCCGTTCTTGTCATCGCAATGACTCACGGCTTATCCGGTCTTGTCTATATAGGTTTGACTCACAGCTCCGTTCTTGTCTATTACAGACTCACGGCTTATCTGGTATTGTCGCACCATTTAAAATTGACTGACTCACAGCTCCGTTCTTGTCTATAGCAGACTCACGGCTTATCTGGTATTGTCATGTCATAGTGTATATATAAATGTATTGACTCACAGCTCCGTTCTTGTCATCGCAATGACTCACGGCTTATCTGGTCTTGTCTTTTACATATATTTTAACACTTGTCGTTTTCGTCCCTCGAAGCTGTTTCAACCTGTAACAATTCAATCATCATATATCACATATGATATCAGTGAGATTACTCACCTGGATACTAGCTGCACTTAATTCCCGGTTGTTTCTTGCCTTTGCGTGCACCACAACCATTTTGTCCCATACCTATTTATCCATTTCAAGTTAAATGATAATAGGTTAATAATCATCTAAATTGACTCTAATACACTAGAGTTCAATACAATATCATTACAAACAATGCCTAGTTAATAAACTTTCCGTTTACTAACTTTTTATGAATTTTACTATTCACCGAAGCATTCGAATCGATCTACAGTGCCCCCGAGGGGTCGGAAACTCAATATAAAAATTTTCCCAAACTTTTCAGACCATAACGAGCCTATGGTCCAAATTTGAGCTAAAACGGACAAGCCAAACAAAAGTTAGCGTTTTTGATTCCCTGCCTGGCCCCTACTTAGAGGCGCATTGCGCCTAGGCCAGGGCGCACCCTGCCAGGGCTTGGGCGCACCGCGCCTGGCGCCTGCACAGGTCTCCTGTCCAGCCGCGATTTGTGCACTGTAGCATGCTGTTTTAGCCCATTAAGTCCTTAATCCAGTCCTTAATCGTTTGGGGTTTGTTTCTAGGCTAAAACCTTATACTTTAACAAGGTTTTCAACCATTCAAAACAACTAAATCAATCAAAATGAAGAATTAGGGTTCTTAGTTCTAACAACCCCAAAACTTCAAATTCATCATAAATAGCAATCTACTTCCATTTTCTTGAGTTAAGTCCTTATTAGCATGACTTAATGGAAGCATTACATCAATTTAAACACATAATCATAACTGCAAATGCAGTTTTGAGTTGCTACAAAACTCATCAAGAATAACCAAGCTATAACTTGAATTTCTAACCTTTAGAGTTTCCAATTCTTCAATCCAAGGCTAGGAATTGAAATCCAAGTTCAAAGCTTCAAGAATTCCTCCAACTTCTACAGAATTTGTAGAGAGAAAATCTCTCCCGTTGCTGCCCAAAATCTGCACTTGTGGGGAGAATTTCCAACTATTTATACTTCCAAAATTTACAATTTTGGTCCCTAAGTTCCATTTCTTGAACTTTGACCACAATAATCAAGTTTTATTACAATAAAACTTCCATTCTTTATACATTTGCCACAACCAACAATATTTTTCATATTTGGTCCTTTACATGGTCAAATGACCAAAATACCATTTTATGGTAAAACGACCAAAAATCCGTTTTTATAACATTTTAAGTCCAAAACTCAAAATATTATTTCAAACTAAATACTTTTCTGTTCAAAAGACCAATTTACCCTTCCAAGGTAAAATGACCATTTTACCCTTTTATTATAATTATATAATAAAACATGTCTTGGCGTTACAAATTCTACCCTCCTTCAAAAGATTTCGTCCCCGAAATCATACTATCAAGCGAGGGAATTTTTTCTCGTTACAATTCCGGTTTCCCATTTCATATGGAAACCTTTATGGTATTGCCTAAGTACTTAACCATACTAGTTTTCTTATCTCGTGGTTATATCACCACTCGCATATCATTCCTCCGGTTGTCCCGGGCACCTTAATCACTTATCTACCTCATTCCAACATGAGGGATTCGTTGGAATTTATCCATTTATGTTCTCAGAACCATGAGACCCATAGAAAACTTTATAAATATCTTTGAAGTTCATCACAAAACTTCGTTCATTACATCAAAATTCTTACTCTGTGAAACATATGGAAAAGTCCAATATATGAGGACTTAACGTTCCTTTTTGTCCCACATCAATTTTTAGTATTTCCAAGGGATATTTTGAGTATCACCGCCTTCCCTCGCTTGGTGTTTCAATGGTTTTACTCGACAATCCGCATATTACTTTTGTCGATTTTGGTCTATTTCCAAGCTTTCTCGAATTTGCCTAATCTTTTACTTCTTTTTGAAGTAAAATCTCGGTTTCAGTCAACGGCTTCTCCCTCACTTTTTCCTAGCAAATCGGCATGCAACACGATACTCCATACTATGCATTATACGAGTCATCTAAATGCTGGTACTAAACTATCATTATCTACGGGTTCTACCAAAGATAGACGATCTTATCATCTTCCACTAGGGTCTACTGTGCAATTTTCAAGCACATCTTCTAGAGTCTGCATCATTTTCTCGCCTCGTCTATCATTTCTGCAATTCCTATACAGTACTTACTAGTACTTTTGAACTATCAATTTTAAGAATTAATGCTAAATTCAGCAAATAATTCTAGTATTTCGATCCGATACAGTCGACACCTGTAGTGCACGTCAATAATTTTCTTTTTCTATGCAGTTTTTCACTACTTTTCGCTCTTAATTTCTTCCTTAATCGGTATATATTTGCACTGGTTTCATCAACCAATCTGCAATTACCCAAATGGTGTCATACCCATGCGGTACTTGCAAAGACTTTATTACAAAGTCTATAATATTTTCATCCCATTTCTTCTTTGGGATCGACAACGGCTAAATTTTCCGTTTGCTTCTAATGATTTGACTACAGTTACACGCTAGTCAAATACTTTTCATGTATCTTTCAATATCTTTCTTTAGCCCCGGCCACCAATACATAGGTTATATCATCCTACACAGTTTGGTACTGCCCCGGGCATTGTGCATATCTACCCCAATATAAATCCTTTAAAGGTAGATTTCATATCCCACCTTGCTTTGGAACTCACATACACAACCACCAAGGGTTTTCAATCGCTGTGAGTTTCTAACTAGCTTCTTTCAATAACTAATCATTCATTTACTTGTCACGTTTTTCAGACTTGCACACTTCTTTCTGTGCTACCCGAATCAACTCAGGTAATCAATTCGCCACACTCATGCATGTGGTTGTATCTTTCAAAAGATACTCTTTCTAATTCAAGGCATCCATAGCCACATCTGCCTTGTCGAGATGGTACAAGATTTTATAACCGAAATCTTTAAGTAACCCATCTATATTTGCTATCTCATGTTTAGCTTCTTTTTGATCAACTAAGTACTTCAAACTTATATGATCCATATAAACAGTAAGCTTTACACCACATCAGTAGTGTCTCCAAAGCTTCAATGTCAAAGTCATAATTGCTACTGCAATATCATGTATCCAAAGTCAACTCTGGATGCATTTCTATAACCCAGTTTATCTCCTCCGCTTAGCAATAATGCTAACACCGGAGCTTCACACAAGGTTTGTTTCAACCTTTGAAAAGATATTTGTGGTCTTTCTACCACTCAAACTTTTCACTTTTCCTGTCAACTTTAGTCAACTAATCAGCAATCGAGGAGCAGTTTTCTACAACTCTCCTATAATAAACCGCCAATCCAAGGAACTACAATTTCAGTCAGATTCCTCAGGCGGTTCCAGTTTTATCACATCATCAATTCTACTGGATTTATTTTATCATCTTTGGCACTATTATCATGCCCAAAGAATTGAAACTCCTTTTAGCCAAATTTTCATACTTGGAGAATTTTACATATCACTTAATTCAGTGAAGTAACTCCAATATCTGGTACAAATGTACCTCATTTTCGATCTGGTTTTGAGAATATCAGATTCTCAGTAGTCGATGCACATATGCATCAACTTGTCTCTCTTCGTTTCAAACAAGATAGGGCTCCACACGATGACACATTCGGCCATATGAGACCCCAATTCAAAAACAATTTCTTCCAATTGTTTTACCACGCTGCCATCTCTGCAGAGGCTAATCAATATAGAGCCTAATAACAGGAACGGCTCCAAAGACCAGCTTAATCATAAGCTCTTCTCGCCAATCTGGCAGAAATCCTGGAAGTTCTTTTCAAAAGAAACATCCGAGAATTTATTTAAAGTAGTACACTACTATCACTGCTTTATTTAGCTTGACCCATACCACGTATGCCAACTACAACATCATTCCTTTACTAACTCTTTTCCGAGTTTAAGCAAAGGAAAATAACCGGTATTCTTAACAACGGTCATTTACCATGGATTTTCGTCCATTTCATTTATGATTTAAGAACCATAATGTTCTTGTTTCTACAATTCATGTTAGCATACTTCGTTGCTAACCAATATATAAGCATAATTGCTTCATTTTTAAAGGTAGTTATCGGCTTCAGATTCATAGGGAAAATGGTCCCGTAAATCATAAGCAATCTACCTTCCAGGTGTTCAATATCTAGAACATGTTTTCTATCTGCTATAGCTACTTCCAAAATTTCATCCATAATCGTTGATGAAATATCCAATCAAGACATCAGTATCACCGATCCAAAGCATAGATTCTTTGATCAAATATAACATACACGAGTTATATTCAGAACAATTATATTGGAGATCATATCAGTCTCCTCAGGAGCTTCTTCCACAATCTGCTGGAATGCTCAAGGTACCGCTGGTTCTTTTTAACCATTCATTTCTTCTTTCTTTCCTGGGTGCATCACCGGTTACTCCACATTTAGCATGTGAGTATTTCATAAGGAAGTGATCTATAGTTCCACGCCGGAACCACTTCCGTCCTACACAACAAACTAGAGCAAAATGCTCCCATTTCCAGAAATTTCAGCGTGTCAAAGGTAGAGTCTCAACTCTACAATGTTCTGAGCGCTTTTCCTGTACTTCTTACACCACATCATCTTTTCGTTCTGGTCTCTTCCCTTCAAGACTAGACCTGAATCGTGTTAACTTCTTCTGAGAAGTCCACCAATTTTATTTCTGCTTTTCTTGTAGTCTCAACTACTGTTCTTTCACCTTGAATATCAATCAGGGTGAGCAACCGATTTCTTTTTCTGACCACATCAGCCAATATTGCTCATCATGTGGATTTTCTGCTATTCGTCCCCTTTTTGGCTCTCATACCACGGAGCCTTGCGAAAGGGCTGGTCTATTTCCTAGAGCTTCGCGCCCTAAATGTCTTCCAAGAAGATTCACGGTTCATACTTCTTATACGTCAGAAGTTAGCAACAATTATGTTATATATGTATAATAACAATTATATACACCTAACTATGCATCATGTCTACTATTTCAGGGTTTAAGTCCAGGAATCTACTCTATAGACACCTAGTTCACTTAAACTACGGCTCTGATACCAACTTGTAACACCCGGCTTTTAAAACAAAACACCCCTTAAAAATTTTTCATTTAAAACCAAGGTTTCAATACATAAAACCATAACAAAGGGGTATATTTTAATAAAAACGGGTACAAGTGTATCAAGGAGAGTATATAATATCATAGTATCCTTTGAAGCCGGGCTGCTACTGACAGCATCTAAGAGTCCTACTTCTCGAGTCACGGACTCCATCTATTCCCTTATCAGGATCATGCTAACCTGCAGGGACATTTAACAAACGGTATGAGCTACAAAGCTCAGTGAGTAATCGTATCTGCAAATAACACGTATAAAAACACAATCATGTATTTGTCTGGATATCAAATCCAAACTCCTAGCCTTACTGGCTGACCAAATATCTTCTAGGATTTCACATCCTAATCTGTAGCCTTACCGGCTGAATCACAATAACCTGTAATTAGCAAGTCACGTCAGGTATTTGCACATATACTCATGTCTAACCAATTCTGTCCCATGTTTCTTAGTCACAATGGACTGCATCATATGTCATGGCTATATCAGCCGTTTCATATCATTTTCAATATATATATCATAGCCCGCAGGCCGCACCAGCTGGGTTCAATAACCCGATATCATAGCCAAAAGGCCGCACCATGTACCTGTAATATTATCATAGCCGTATAGGCCGCACCAGTTGGATATAACATCCAATATCCTAGCCACAAGTGGCCGCACCATCTATTAACAGTTTCTTCCACGATCGATTGTGGCTCACGGGTTAGCCCGCTGTTGCCTTGGCTCACGGGTTAGCCCGTTGTTGCCTAGACTCACGGCTCCGTTCTTGTCATCGCAATGACTCACGGCTTATCCGGTCTTGTCTATATAGGTTTGACTCACAGCTCCGTTCTTGTCTATTACAGACTCACGGCTTATCTGGTATTGTCGCACCATTTAAAATTGACTGACTCACAACTCCGTTCTTGTCTATAGCAGACTCACGGCTTATCTGGTATTGTCATGTCATAGTGTATATATATATATGTATTGACTCACAGCTCCGTTCTTGTCATTGCAATGACTCATGGCTTATCTGGTCTTGTCTTTTACATATATTTTAACACTTGTCGTTTTCGTCCCTCGAAGCTGTTTCAACCTGTAACAATTCAATCATCATATATCACATATGATATCAGTGAGATTACTCACCTGGATACTAGCTGCACTTAATTCCCGGTTGTTTCTTGCCTTTGCGTGCACCACAACCATTTTGTCCCATACCTATTTATCCATTTCAAGTTAAATGATAATAGGTTAATAATCATCTAAATTGACTCTAATACACTAGAGTTCAATACAATATCATTACAAACAATGCCTAGTTAATAAACTTTCCGTTTACCAACTTTTTATGAATTTTACTATTCACCGAGGCATTCGAATCGATCTACAGTGCCCCCGAGGGGTCGGAAACTCAATATAAAAATTTTCCCAAACTTTTCAGTCCATAACGAGCCTATGGTCCAAATTTGAGCTAAAACGGACAAGCCAAACAAAAGTTAGCGTTTTTGATTCCCTGCCTGGCCCCTGCTCGGAGGCGCACTGCGCCTAGGCCAGGGCGCACTGCGCATGGGCGCACCCCGCCAGGGCTTGGGCGCACCGCGCCTGGTGCCTGCACAGGTCTCCTGTCCAGCCGCGATTTGTGCACTGTAGCACGCTGTTTTATCCCATTAAGTCCTTAATCCAGTCCTTAATCGTTGGGGGTTTGTTTCTAGGCTAAAACCTTATACTTTAACAAGGTTTTCAACCATTCAAAACAACTAAATCAATCAAAATGAAGAATTAGGGTTCTTAGTTCTAACAACCCCAAAACTTCAAATTCATCATAAATAGCAATCTACTTCCATTTTCTTGAGTTAAGTCCTTATTAGCATGACTTAATGGAAGCATTACATCAATTTAAACACATAATCATAACTGCAAATGCAGTTTTGAGTTGCTACAAAACTCATCAAGAATAACCAAGCTATAACTTGAATTTCTAACCTTTAGAGTTTCCAATTCTTCAATCCAAGGCTAGGAATTGAAATCCAAGTTCAAAGCTTCAAGAATTCCTCCAACTTCTACAGAATTTGTAGAGAGAAAATCTCTCCCGTTGCTGCCCAAAATCTGCACTTGTGGGGAGAATTTCCAACTATTTATACTTCCAAAATTTACAATTTTGGTCCCTAAGTTCCATTTCTTGAACTTTGACCACAATAATCAAGTTTTATTACAATAAAACTTCCATTCTTTATACATTTGCCACAACCAACAATATTTTTCATATTTGGTCCTTTACATGGTCAAATGACCAAAATACCCTTTTATGGTAAAACGACCAAAAATCCGTTTTTATAACATTTTAAGTCCAAAACTCAAAATATTATTTCAAACTAAATACTTTTCTGTCCAAAAGACCAATTTACCCTTCCAAGGTAAAATGACCATTTTACCCTTTTATTATAATTATATAATAAAACATGTCTTGGCGTTACACGTACCGTAGTAGTGGGAATGAAATGAGCAAGAAAAACACGAGAATTTTTTTGTTGATCAGAGCTCCGAGTCGTGGTGTGTGTGAATAGTGTCGCGGGTTACCTTAATATGGAGGAAAACCGACTGATCGATTCCCGCGTCGCGCAAATGCACAACCCGTGGCGCACGTGTCACCAAATCAACCCCTGCGCATCGGGTTGGTTTACGATCCCGCGTCGCGTATATGAACAAACCGCGGCACGGTCATTAAAAATTCCAAATTCTTCACACGACCCCACACTTGCCTTGGTCCAGTACCTGCAATTGAGAATGATATATTTTTCTCTAATTATTCCTAAGAAGTACGGAACCTAACCTCTGACACGATGGGTTGCCTCCCAACAAGCGCTAAGTGTAACGTCTTCAGCCAGACGTACTACTCCTTCTACATCTACGGTGGATCGTATGCCTTCTTCCTTCGCTGATTTTCAGTCACCACCGTCCCTTCGTTGCCCCATTGCTTCTCAAGCTTTCCTGGGTCGAATGGCTTGCTAGTTCACCTGCTGCTGCCCAGTTGCTGCTTTCTGGTTAGCTCCCGTGAATGCTTGGAGGTAGCTTTGAACCTCCAAGCTCGGTCCTTCCTTCTGCATCTCTTCAAAGTCAAAGGCTTGACATGAAGCGCACTCAGTGCCGCTTCCAGAAGTTGTGCTGTGCCTCGTTTGTTGCTCTCATATTGCGTGTTATTTTCAGTTTGCAATTTTGGCTTGCAGTACCAATAAAGATTTTCCAATCGAATGGGATCAGAAGGCAACAAATCGGGATGCTTCCATATATCCTCATCGATGGTATTGATTACATCTAATTTTCCATTCATGAATGGATCATGAGTGGTGATAAAATCATGTTTATTATTTTCAAATATCAATTCGTTAGCATCAACTTCTTGATCATCGTCCAACAGGTGGATCGGAACCAAGAGTGGGCGATTGGTTTGATCTGATGATGGTACAGAGTCACCCATCACCAGATCCTTACTTCCAAACTTCTCAAAATTTTCAAAAATTACAGGGTCGGGGGTAGTATTGTCATCTACACCCTCTTCCCCAATAATATCAAAAATTTCAACAATTTCAGGACTTGTTGGGCTGGGATCTGTACTGTCACTTACAGCCCCCTCCACAACATCCTCATCAACCAAATTGTCTGGTGATAGTATGGATTCACCCAACACCAGATCAACATTACTAACACTTTCAAAAATATCAAAAACTTCAAAGGTTGGTGAGTCAGAGGTAGCATTGTCACCTACAACCTCTTCCTCAACAACCGTTTCGACCATCTTAGTGGTCTCTTGACTTTCCCAAGGTGTATGCCCTTCCATCACATATTCAGGTGATGCAGGTTCACAAACCATATCATTGGTAGAAAAATTACTCACCTCCGGTTCTGGCGAAGGTGGTGAACATTTCCAACTTTCCTCTAACCTATCTAAAGAAGCTTGCAATCTTACAAGAGCATCAGCCTGGTCCTTCTGCTCTTGGTGAGTGTTATACTAGAGTACCCAAAGTCGGGCCCAAGTTGCAGAAATGTCAGGTTGAGATGACTCCTCGGTCCGCCATCCATTGTCATCGAATGATCCGTTGTAGCAATCATCCTCGTAATAGGTGTCGGCCGGATTTTCATAATACTCATAATACTGATCCGGGTACATGTAATCACCCATTATAAGGATGTACACATACCAACAATTAGCAAACTAAAATCAAACATCAAAAAAATCAGAAGCTAAGTCCTACAGATCACCTAATCTAAGCTCACAGCTCCCCGGCAACGGCGCCAAAATTTGACACGCCTAGGTCGTCGTGCGATCAAAAATAAGAGAAAACCTAACACACATACACTAGCACAATGGTAGTCAGGGTCGATCCGCAGGAGCTACGTGGTCAGATCAGATGACAGATTACCAACTATAGTGTCACGCTATAGTCAGAGGACTTAGTTTCTAAACCCTTGCTGCTAAAACTTAGAAAACCTAAACTGAACAATCTCAAACTAAGCATAGACTAAGCTAAGCTTCAAACCAAACCTAGTTACTTTCTGAAATCAGAAGTGCATCTCTAATTCAGAAGTAAACAAAGGTATCAAACAATCCAAACAGAAACCAAAACAAGGCATAAACTAAACCAATAACTAAGATCCAACGGGACAGTCACTGGCTAAAGTTCAAACCTAAAAGGCTAACCTAATTGGCTACTGAAATCAGCAAAGGAAAACAGTCCAAACAAGGTCAAAACAACATCCAAACATAATCCAAACAAACACAATCCAATAACAATCATCAAACACCGAAAAACCAATATTACTTGTAACCAAATGATTTTCATAAACCAAAAACGAATTCCAATAATCCAATACAGTCTCCAATATTGAAAAACAGTAACTAAAGTGCTTAAGGTCAGTGGTTGTCACTCCCAAAGACCCTAGCCACTATTGCTAACTAATACTAAAATGAAATTAAATTCTAGAACATAAAATACCAATTGAGAGGTTGCTGATGCTTAATCACGGAGTCAAAGAGCCTTCAGATCGATTTTCCACCGGGTCTTTGCTAGGGTTTTCGGCTGGAAATGCTTCTATTTATAGTTGCAAATTTCCCGCGGCCGCGCTGTGCAATTAAGAAAACCGCGGCGCCCGTACTAATCTTCTCCCGTTTTATCGGCATTTGAAATTGTTCCACCGCCTCAAATATGTGTCGCGCCTTCTTGATTTTCGTGGCGCACGTACGTATTTTCCTGATTTTTCATTCTTCTCCAAACTTTCTCCAATTTGCATGCTTTTGGTCCCTGTTTTCATTATTTTCTTCCAAACAAGTACTGGCACAAAAAGTGAGAATACCACGATATATATGATATAATTTCACTAAGAATAGGGCTCAACAATGACTAAAATATGCAATATCACTAGGCGTTGTCACTTATCCTAACAAATCTAGCATAATCAAGAAAAATATAAAATATGCTCACACATACAATGAAAAGATACAACAATCGGGTTGCCTCCCGACAAGCGCTAAGTTTCATGTCTTCAGCCGAACGTTTTACCTGTATCTCTCATGGCTCGTAAGTTGGTTGCTCGCATAAAAACTCCACCGTTTCCACTTGCAAATTCTTGAACGTTCCTGCCATGATATATGGCTTCAGAAGGTGCCCATTAACCATGAATGAAGG
This sequence comes from Cichorium intybus, assembly GCA_023525715.1. Taxonomy (NCBI): domain Eukaryota; kingdom Viridiplantae; phylum Streptophyta; class Magnoliopsida; order Asterales; family Asteraceae; genus Cichorium; species Cichorium intybus. The sequence goes on along the minus strand of CM042016.1, from coordinate 98,858,878 downwards.
ACCTCCTTTGCTATCCCTTATTCGATTGCACAGTGCACTATGATGTTTATTATTTCATAGGGTCCATTCCACTTAGTCTTCAGCTTTCCTGGGAACATCTTTAGCCTAGAGTTGAACAACCACACCTTTTGTCATGCTTCAAAAGATTTTAACTTCTGTTTTGTATCATGATATTGCTTCTATTTGGACTTATAGGTAGAAGTGTTGTCATACGCTTCATCACGCAGCTCTTCCTACTCGGATAACTGAAGTTTTCGTTCCTTGCCAGTTGTCTTGTAATCGGTGTTCTCTTTATTGACAGCCCACATTGCTCGGTTAGCCAATTCTATTAGTAGGTGGCATCCTTTTCTATAAACTAGTCGATATGCCCATAATGCATCTTATAACTGCTGTGTCCAGTCTTTCCTATCGGGTTTTACAGTCTTTTGCATGATCTCTTTGATTTAATGATTATTGACTTCGACTTGAACACTTGTTTGTAGATGGTAAGGCGTAGCTATGCGATGGTTGACTCCATACTGTTTTAGCAATCGACTGAATTTGAAGTTCTTGAAATCTGAATCACCATCACTGATAATCACCCTGGGAACGCTATGTCTGGTAAACATATTCTTCTTACGAACTTGCACAACACATGATGATCATTGGTTCTGGTGGCCTTAGCCTCAATCCATTTGGAAACATAATCTACAGCCACCAGGATATATACATATCCATGTGAAGTATGAAAGGGTCCTATAAACTCAATTCCCCATACATCGAAGATGTCGACCACTAGGATAGGGTTGAGTGGCATCTAGTCCCTCTTCAAGATGCTTCCCAGTTGTTGGCATCGGGGGAAAAGCCTTCTCCATCCCATGCACGTTCTTAAATATTGTTGGCCAGAACAATCCTTTTTCTAACACCCTATGTCCGGTCTTCTTTGCACTAAAATGTCCTCCACATGCAGAAGAATGACAATAAGCAAGTATTTCCTGAATCTCATTATCGGGTATGCATTGGCAGATCATCTAATCAGGTCCCCACCTTGAATAGATCATGCTCATCCCATATAAATCGTCGTGCATATGTTTGGAATTGCTTCTGTCTCTGTCTTGATCAATGTGCTGGAATATTCCATGTGGCCAGAAAATTAACATAATTTGCATACCAGTGAGTGCTACTGACAGTAAGCAATTGCTCATCGGGGAAGGAATCATGTATCCTTGCTTTGAGTCCTTGAGCCGGAAGACGTGATAGATAATCTACTACCATGTTTTCGATTCCTTTTTTCTTTAATCTCCAGGTCAAACTCTTGCAGCAGTAAGATCCATCGAATCAGCCTTGGTTTGGATTCCTTCTTTTTTTAAAATGTGACGAACAGTAGTATGATATGTGAATATTATTACCTTCGATCCCCATATGTACGACCTAAACTTATCTAATACAAAGACTACAACTAACAATTCTTTCTCAAAGGTCGTATAGTTCAATTATGCTTCAGAGAATGTCTTGCTTGCGTAGCAAATTACCATAGGATTTTTATCGACTCGTTGACCTAGCACTGCCCCTGCGGCATAGTTGCTAGCATCACACATGATCTCAAATGGCTTTGACCAATCAGGTGCCTTTAGGATAGGTGCTTCGACCAACTTATTCTTCCACATGGTGAATGCCTTGACACATGCTTCATCGAACTCAAATGGTGCATCCTTAAGCAGCAAATTGCATAAAGGTTTTGAAATGGCACTAAAGTCCTTGATGAATCTTCAGTAGAACCCAACATGACCAAGAAATGACCTAATCCCTTTAAACAATATAGGTGGAGTTAATGTAGAAATCACCTTGATTTTGGCTCGATCCACCTCAAATCCTCGTTCAGAGACTACATGCCCTAGCACAATTCCTTCTTTCACCATAAAATGGCTTTTCTCCCAACTTAGAACTAGGTTTTATTCTACACATGTTGCCAGAATCTTTTCCAATTGGGCTAAGCATGTATTGAATGATGCTTCAAAGATTTAGAAATAGTCCTTAAAAATCTCTAGAAAGTCCCCTACCATATCTGAAAAGATTGCCATCATATCTGAAAAGATTGCCCGCATGGGGTTCGTCGGAATGCAAAAGTGTCGTAAGGGTAGGTAAAGGTTGTCTTAGCCTGATCCTCAGGATGGATTTCTATTTGATTATAGCAGAATATCTATCTAAAAAGCAATAGTACTTTTAGCCTACCAAGTTTTCCACTATTTGGTCGATGAATGGAAGAGGGATATAGTCTTTGGAGGTTTTAGCATTCAGTTTCGTATAATCTATGCAAACTCTCCATCCTGTGACGGGTCTTATAGAAACTTTGTCACCATACTTCGTGTCAACAACGATGATTCCTGACTTTTTAGGCACAGTCTGTGTAGAACTGACCCAATCACTATCTGAGATAGGGTATATGATACCAACATCTAACCATTTCTAAATATCATTCTTTACCACTTCGCATAAGTTGGGATTCAACCTTCGTTGTGTGTCTCATGCTAGTTTGGCTCCTTCTTCGGTGATGATGCGATGCATGCATGTTGCTAGGCTAATACCCTTGAGGTCTGTAATTGTCCAACCAATTACCTCCTTATGCTTTAGCTAAACTCCCAATAGGGCTTCTTCTTGATCCTTTGTCAAATCTGCTGATAAGATCATAGGTAAATTGTCATCTTTTCCCAGAAAAGCATACTTCAGATGAGAAGGTAAGGTTTTGAGTTCCAGAGTAGGTGGTTCTTGAAGAGATGGTTTGAGGGACTTTGTTATCTCTGTCGGTAGCTTGTCGAGTTGCTATAACTTTCACCTTCTCCTTTATTGACTTTCCTTCCATTTCCTATTTCATTTGTTTCATCATCTATTGACTCTATAAGATCTTCTAGCTTAGTACCTAAGATTGCAGGATTGCAATGCCGCACTAACTCATCTAAAATATCCACTTGGTAGCACTCGTGTTCCTCAGCCATGCTGTTGTCGATGTTGAAAATATTGATCTTGTGCTGTTGGCTTCCAAAAGAAAATCCCTATTACTCTTGTATGATAATCGATTTAAGCATTGGCTGTAGCCAGAAATGAGCGTCCAAGTATGATTGTTGGTTGTTGTTCCCTTAAAATCTGGTCCGTATCGAAGACTAAGAAATCCACCGGATAGTAGAAGTTATCTACTTTGATGATGATATCAGATAGCATCCCTCGTGCAATCTTCGTGGACTCATCATCTAATTGTAAAATGACTTTTGTGCACTTTAAGATTCCGAATTCATGTCTATCAAAGAGTTGTCCTGGGAGAATATTAACACTAGTACCTAAATCAAGTAATGCTTTCTTGACATGGACATCCCCTAGATCTACTGAGATTAGCAGAGCTTCTGGATCTTTCATCTTAGGTGGCAAGGTATCCAAAATTATTGAACTTACACATTCAGTCAACTTAATCTTCTTGGGAAGATGCGCTTGAAGTTTATTCTTATGAACATGCTTATCTTTCAAGAATTTGATGTATGCAGGAAATTCTTTGATGAGCTTAACAAGTGGAATCTTGACTTTAACATGGTTGAATAATTCCCACATCTCGTCCATCTAAGGTCCTTGCTTCCCATAGGGGCTTAATACTGGCTTTCTAAAGATGCAGGATAAGAAGCGGTGCCACTTGACTCTCCTACCTCCAATTTTTCTCAGACCTCTTCACAATTACTTGTCATTCGTTTGTCTTTCTCTCTAGCTCTTCTTTTTCATCAAAGATAACCTCCACATCATTATCCTCATCAATAGGTGGAGCAACTAGCTTATTTTCCACCTTTCTTCCACTCCTTAATGTGATTATCTCATTCACATTTTGTTCTTCCTTTGGTTGCAATGAACATGCTTGAGATGTCTAGTGAAGATTACCTTTATCCTGCTTGATTACTTCGCCTAGCTTGACAACCTGACTCCTTATCCTTAGAAGTGACTGAGAGTTTGTCTCTTCTGCCTACTATGTTTCACTAGGAAATTCAGGAGTTTATCCATTTTTTGTTGACGTGTCCATCTTTTGTAAGTGTCGTCTTAGCTAGCAATGGTTGCTTTTGTTATTGTAAGATTGGCTGTTGACGGCTACATTGCTGATTTTCACCATTAACTATTCTTTGATTATCATTTTTGAATAGGCATGGTGTATTCCGAAACTGACCATATCCATGTATCTGACTAACCTCCTCATGTGTCATGGTGCATGTCTCACACTGATGGCCAATCTCACCACAGTTGTTGCAAATGGTCTGGCCGTGCAACACATATCCTCCTCTCTTATCTCTTAGTCTGAAAGCCAGTGATTGAACTCTTACATATAGCTCCTATCTCTGTCTAAACCTTCTTCTTCCATGTATCGTTGACTTCTATAGCCACAGCGACTGTTGTGGTGTCCTTCTTTGTTGCAGAGTAATTACTTTTGGAACCATTGTTGAGTTGTTCCAACATCCTCTAAGCAATATCGTTGTCTTTCATCCTGATGGTTCCTCCAGATGAAGCGTTGATCATTTCTTGACTCGTGCTATCGACTACATCGTGGAAGAATTTTACTAACTGCCAACGCAGGGACTCATCGTAAGGGCATGAGCGAAACAGCTCCTTCAGCCTCTCGAATGCATCATGGAACTCCTCTCTCAGCTTCTGTTGGAATTCCTGGATCGCCCTATGCACTTCTGATGTCTTGCTAACTGGGTAGAACTCTTGTAAGAACTTTGTCTCGAGCTGCTCCCAAGTAGTGATACTATAGGGAGGCAATGACGTGAACCTAGTTTTGTACTTATCCTTAAGGGTAAACGGAAAAAGACGAAGTATAAAGAAATTGTGATTAGCACTCCTGGGTTGTTCGCATTGGCTATAGCAAGAAACTCATACAAATGGTTATAAGGGTCATCTTGCTTATAACCCTTAAACTCAGGTAGAAATCTTAATAGTTGTGGCCTAATTTCTACTTGATGTTCAGTCCCCTCAGGGAAAAAGATAGGCGATGCATTATCGTATTCCCTAGGTTGGAAATGCAAGGCTACCGGCTGGCCAAACACAAAAAGATAGGCGATGCATTATCGTATTCCCTAGGAGGAACGAAATTACCATCGTTATACAACTTGTTGTTGTAATACTGTTGTAAGTCCCAAACACTCAATAGATCAACAGGTATCAATCACAAACACGTTTGGTGCGGAATCCCAAACGTGTAATCGAATCATAACAATAAGAAAAATGGAGATAAAACCTTCAATGCACACCTTTTGATTACTCTAAGGTCTAGTACATAAGATCTCTTGATTGCTTGAATACAAGTTTCTCTCTCTAGCTTAGCACAAACTTCAAGGCAACAAACATTGATAATGACGGCTACCATGAGTATAAATACTCATGCCTAAGACCTAGCTAAACCAAAGCCCATATTAACAAAAAAAAACCAACCGAACACCAACCAGGCCTAACCGAAATCCCCTTGGATTTCGGTCAACACAACCGAAAACCCAAGGGTTTTCGGTCCCTGGCCGAAAATTACAAGCAGCCTTTAAAACTGGATTTAAACCTTTTTAATGCTAAGCATAAACCATCAATTTTAGGTCCTAAGAATCTCTCCCTTGGTTTACTGCTTACATTACTACTTTTGTGATCTTCAGGAGTATCTTGATCTTGACATTTCGTTGAACACTGCAGCAACATTCTAACAATCATCAATATAGGTTTTGAATCAGCACATCCAACTTTGATTTGAATTTGACTGGTACATGGAGTCTGATTCTTCATTTTCTCTTCTAGATCACATAAAGGTGCAAATGTAGCAACAAACTGATTGAGGAGGCATTCAACGCAGCTTGTCACATAGAGTTATGCTTCACCTTCTTCTGGGATAGGATGTCTGTGTCGAAACTCTCGAACTTCACTTTGACTGGCGCTTCAAGATAGGAACGATAACCGGAAATCCTGTGGGTCGTAGAGTTATAAAACTCTCACCACAGTTGATCAAGGACCCAGCCTTGGCTAAGGAAGAGACTTCTCGTAGTATCTGTGTGAACCCGGAAGAATGCACTGCGATTGTTTGAGTATCGGAGACTTGTGGCCGTTTTGATTTTGGCCCCTGCATATCCTTGATCAAAGATCTCAATGCAGTTATCAAGTCAACAAGTTGACTTAGCTCTTGGCGAGACGTTCAATGGTATCCAAACTCTGCGAAGTGTACCATCCTAGTGCCTATTTTGGTTCCGGTGAAATGTTGGGGTCTCACAGCTATTGTGGTAATCAGCAGCGATCACTGACCTAGAGTTTCAATGTTTCATCAATGCGAGGTAAAGCCATATTGAATCACAAACATCTTTATTAGAAGAAAATATAGGTCAAGAATGGTATGAGCATGTAATATATCTTGGTTACTAGATATACCCATCGGCTAGAATTTCGAATTGTCATCACTGCATGGTTTATTACACTAAATCATCCAATTCTTAAATTAAAAGACTTTTAGGTAAGAATAGTTGTTGATGCCTCACATCTACTACTGGTATTGTAGCAGAGATCACTGTTGATGCCTCACATCTACTACTGGTATTGTAGTAGAGATCACTGGCATTGAGTTTCGAAATATCATCACCACTTGGTTTATAGTGATGAGTCGTCTATTTATTGCATCAGAAAGATAGTGGTGGTTGAGAATGGATTGGTGCGTGTGATAGACTACAGTATGCAGTCTAACCATCAGCACAAAATTTGTAACTCTCGACTCTGAGTGGCTTTACTCAAAATGTCTAGAAGTTTGTGTTGCAGAAAACATAAGGTTGGTTAGAGAGAAAGGTTATTAGTGCTTCAAACTCAATGTTGTGTACCAATGAGAATCATCAGCACAAGATATTTTGTCTCAGCAGTGAGTGGTATTTCTCAGTGCGTCGTCGACGGGTAAGGAATGTCTTAGTGAATCACGGTCATAGTGAAACACATCTTTGACATGAGAGATGGATCTGTATTCTTGATTGGTATGGATCAGGAACATTGACGATCGTGCAAACTGTGTAAAAAAGTATTTTTGGATACTTTTTATTTTTTTATTTTTTGAAAAGTAAACACATAAAGAAATATATTTTTGTATTTTTTTGAATTTTTGAATTTTTTTTGTTTTTAATTCTCCCCCTAAATTTGTGCATGGAAGAGAATTTTCGAAAAGAAAGACATGAACAAATTTAACTAAAAAATTGTAAATAAGTTACATGAACTGATTTAACAGTCATCGAAGCGAATCATTTTCAAAAGTTCAACAAGCACATTGAACCGACCTTTTGCAAAAGGTTTTGTAAACAAATCCGCCACATTGTTATCTGTGTGGATTGGTTCCAAATGAATTAATTTACGCTCGTAGCAATCTCGAATAAAATGAGTTTTGATGTCAATGTGCTTGGTTTTGGAGTGCTAAACAGGCTTTTTAATAATTTGGATAGCTGCATCATTATCACAGAATATGAGAGTATCGAGAAAGTTCATACCATAATCAAGAAGTTGATGTTGCATCCAAATGACTTGCGAACAGCAAGCCGAGGCAGCAACATATTCAGCTTCAGCTATAGAGGTTGACACAGTTTGTTGCTTCTTGCACTACCAAGAGATCAGTCTATCTCCCAAGAATTGACATCCAGTGCTTGTGGATTTCTGTCAATATCACATCCTCCATAATTGCTATATGAAAATGCATAAAAATAAAATTCACGGTTCTTAGGATACCAAAGACCCAATTTCGGTCTCCCTTTAAGGTATCGAAAGATCCAATTAACAGCAGTTATGTGAGAAAGTTTAGGATTAGCCTGATATCGAGCACATTAGCAGACTGCGAAGACGATATCCAGTCTACTGGTTGTCAAATACATCAAGGAGCCAATCATTGATTGATAATGAGTTTGATCAACTGATTCTCCATTTGGATCCGTCGTCAGCAGAGGTCGCTCAGACATTGGAGTGTTAGCATCTTTAGCATCTTTGATTCTGAACTTATCAATAATGTCTTCCACATACATGCATTGATGAAGCAGAATACCCGTTGATCTTTGTTTTAGTTGCAACCCCAAGAACATCGTCATTTCCCCTAGCGAGCTCATTTCAAATATTTTCTTCATCACTTGCTCAAACTCATTGCATAGAGCCTCGCTAGTAGAACCAAAAATGATATCATCCACATAGATCTGGACGACGATTTGGTCTGACTTTACGCGCTTGATGAACAGAGTCTGGTCGATCGTGCCTCGAATATAACCATGTTGCAACAACTGGTCAGTCAGTGTACCATACCAGGCACGAGGAGCTTGATGAAGACCATAAAGAGCTTTATCCAACTTATAGACATGGTTAGGAAACCTGGAGTTGACAAAACCCGGGGGTTGATCAACATAAATATCCTCCTTAACTTCAACGTATAGGAACGCTGTCTTGACGTCCATCTGGTATACTGTAAAGTTCATGTATGAAGCATATGCAAGAAAAATCTGAATCGCTTCCAATCTTGCCACCATGTAGTCAAGACCTTCAATTTGTCTAAATCCACGGACAACCAGGCATGCCTTTTGTGGCAATACTACTCTAGAATCATCCTGCTTGTTGTGATATACCCATATTCTGTCAAGAGACTTTTTGCCCTCGGGTAATTCCACCAACTGCCACACATTCAGCTTCTCGAATTGATTAAGCTCTTCATGCATAGCATCCACCCAACTTGGTTCGTTAAGTGCCATCTCCACATTCTTCGGCTCAATTTGTGAAATGAAGCATGAGTAGAGGCACTCGTTGACATGACCGCTCTGGCTTCTGGTTTGAACCCCATCGTCCAGAGAGTTAATGACATTATCAATCGGGTGATTGCATTGGATCCTTGAGGGAACTACATGTTCGAGTGTTGCAGAAGAGACTGGAAGGTTCATTATGTTTGCAATTCTTCCTGAGCATCAAGCACCTTTTTCAGAATCTCTAAAATCGTGTGAAGTGATTGCCACATACTCATCAGGAATTCTTTCTGGGAAGAGAGAATCCATAAGAGTAGAATAAAATAAATCAACAGGTTTAGAATTGATAACATTTTCTTGAATGGCAGATTCTTCAACAACTGGTGGTTTGCCAAAAATCTGGGATGATTCAGCAGGAGCATTGTCAGTTAATGTAGTGGAAACAAGAGATGCACCATCATTCAGAATGTGATCTTCAAAAATGACGGACGGTTTGTAATGGGATCAACAATGATTTCCACATCTTCATCTCTGTTGACTCCACTTGGTTCTGGCTGTGTGCCTGAGACATCATCAGAAAACAAATTAAAAGATTTAAACAATTCAACATAATTAAATATCCAGTCGGGTCCAACACGGGCATCCGTTCAATTCTCCTCTAGCCACTACACATCAAATGATTCCGCAATCTGCTTGGTGACCTTGTTATACATGCTATATTCAGTTTTACCCGCATACCCAACAAAGTAGCAACCATCAGCTTTAGAGTTGAACTTTGGAGTAGCTTCAAGATGAAGGAGGGTGCATGGACATCCGAAGAAGCGGAAATGTGCAACAGTTGGTTTGTGGCCATAGAGAACTTCATACAGAGTCTTCATTTGATTCTTGTTAATAATGACCTGATTCTGAACATAACAAGTTGTGTTAATTGCTTCGGCCCAAAAGAACACTTGCAGTTTGGAATCACACAGCATGGTACGCGCAACATCAATTAACGTTCTGTTTCGACGCTCAGCAACACCATTTTGTTGAGGTGTACGAGCAGCACTATACTGACACTGCACTCCCTTATCTGCACAAAATTTATCCAAAACAGCATTCTTGAATTCAGTCCCATTGTCGCATCGTATTCCCTTCACCTTCTTGTTCGTTTGATTTTCAATGAGCGTAATGAATCTTTTGACCAATTTTGCAGTTTCACTCTTTTGCTTCAAAAGAAAACCCAGGTAAAACGTGAGTAATCATAAATAATAACCAAGAAATAAGAGCTTTTGTTTAAGACTCAGAACGTTGACGAGGCCAAAGAGATCCATATTAAGAAGTTGAAGGAGCGAATCAATGGTGTTGACCAATTTGGGCTTGTGTGGCTTCCGATGATGTTTGCCTTGAGCATAGGTAACACACATCTCAAACGTAATGAAGTATTAATAAGGAGCCCTCTGACAAGATAGTTTTTTGTGAGGCGATTCAAATTCTTCGCATTGGCATGACCAAGACGACGGTGCCATAACATGGCATTCTGTTCAGAAGCTTTTGAGAACAAGCAAGTGCCGTTTTCAGGAGTGTTGTGATTCATGTCTATGATGTAAGCGTTGCTTTTTCATTCAGATCTGACAAAAATCCACTCGTCAGGAATGACAACACCAGGTTTCAAGATCAGACATGCTTTCTTTGTAAAATGGGTTGAAAAACCTTTGTCGCATATCTGTGAAATGCTCAGCAGACTGTGCTTAAGCTTAGGAACAAAGTTCACATTCTCAACTTTCACCACGCCATTTGAAACAGTTCCCTTCTGAATGATCTTTCCTCTCTCTACTCCCGCGAAGGAAACATATCTACCGTTAAAGTTTTCAACGTCGTGTAACTGGGACATGTCTCCTATTATGTGCCTAGATATTCCTTCATAGCTGTTCCTGCACAAGTTGCGAGATTAATTAGATTTAGGGACCCAGTCCATTCGGAAACTGGGTTGACCCTTACTATCGATACATGAAACAGGTTCTAAGCTCATATCGCGCTTGTCAAATAATGATGAAATTTTAGGAGTCTTTTGAAAACTGCCTTTAGGAACCCATCTATAATTGGATTTAAATCTTTTTCCTTTAGACCAGATGGGAACATTTGCATTTGATTTAGAATCAGGACTAATATTCGAATTAGTCCTTTTGTCTTGAGCAGTTTGAATCTTGGTTTTTGAAACATTCAGATTTTTGTTTTGAGAACGTGACCTCGAGGGCTTTCTCTTATAAGATCTCCCTCTTGGTACGTTCTGCCAAAACTGTTCATGTTGTTGAGCATACAAATATCGGGGACAATTTCTAGCAATATAACCAGCAATTCCATAATGAAACAGGTTTGTCTTTTCAAGGGGGCATCGGAAATTTGTCTAGGTCCTGATTTATTCAAAGCGTTTCCACAAGGACACACGTATGCAACAGAATTTTTAATGGAACTCTTTGTCCTCATTTTTTGAAAATTAACATCACCACGATTTTTCAAAACATTAACAGTTTTAGTGTCATGTCGCACACAATCATTAATAATAGGCAAAATAGAAACATTAATCTTTAAACAGTTTTTATCATAAATAAAAGCACGCTTGTCTTCCTTGTCCTCATCCTGCTCTTTCAGTTTATCTGCACATGAGGTAGAAGCATTAGTAGAGTTCATTTTAGTTCTCTCAGTGGTGCTAGATTTTTCATTCTGAACGAAACAGGATATAGTGGGTTGCTCTGTCTCTTCGGTCTCAAGGGGTGGGATATATTTATGATTAAACGGAGGTGGAACAGTTTTGTACCCCAGACCTTCACCATATTTATTAGCCCATTTAATTTGATTTTCAATTATCGACTCAACTACCTCACTTGACACATCAAATTTTCTAAAGTTGAATTCAGTATCTTGAAATTTTGATTTCAATGCATCAAGTTCAGCAGTTAAGTCGGCAATTTCCTTTTTAGCATAAAGATATCGATTGCTTATTGTACTGTGATCTTCTTGTAGTTTCTTAAAATCGAATGTTTTAGCGTCCAGTTTTTATTGAAGGGGTTTCAGCTTCTTTTTAGCATTGTAAACATCGTTTGTAAGATCAAATACTTCTCTAACTAAACGATCATTATGTTCACGATATTTGGCAATTATGTTAGGACAATATTTTGTGGTTTAATCTTTGCATTTTATAGGTTTTAAAATGTAAAATGCATGTTTTTAGAGGTTTCTCGGGTTGTTCGGTCAAGGACTGAATTCCTTGGGTTGTTCGGTGTTGTTGACCGAAACACTTGGTTTCTCGGTGGGCTTTCACATGGTTGTTCGGTCAGGAGATGGCATTTGGGCTTTAGGGTTTTCGATGGTGTTAGGGAAGGTGTAAATACCTTATGTCTAGCCTCATTTGAGGCTAATGGTTGTTTTGGTGCTTTAGTATTGATAGCAAGGATTTGTAAAAGCTCAAGCAATGCACCTTATGTACTAGTCGTTTTCATATAGAATCGAGTGCATTGAAGGTAATTCCAAGTCTTCTTATTGTGTGATTGATACCAAGTATTGAAGATCTAAGAGTGTTTGTGGACCTACAAATTATATCAACACAAGATTTAGAGCAAGAAACTTCACTAACCTCTTCCGTGGCAGGAGTGGTAGAGACCATGAAAGCGAACTGCAAGTTCATCATCTCCTCTTCAACGCAATCGACATCCTTGTTAGCTTCAATCTAGGCCAGATGAGCTCCTCCTTCTTCAGTCAAGTTCAGGGCCTGCATCTAATCCTCCCATGTGAAATGCTGTGCCACCATGGCCCTTTTTTATTTTTAGGAGCTTTACGATTTGTTCCAATCGGCACCAGATTCCTTTCAGTGTTTACATACTCCACTCTAGGCTTGGTGCACTCACGAGCAAAATGTCCCGGCTCGTGACAGTTGTAGCACCGAAGCTTGGTCTTGTTGAATCCCACCTTCTTATCTCCAATTACTTCCCAGTTGTTTCTACCCATCCGTTGAGTAAACTTTTTCACCCTGAATGCCGCCATAGCAATATGCCAGGAGATGTCCATTTACTCAACATCTTCGGGGTGAATTTGATCAAGATCTCCAATCAAGACTGGCTAAACAAGCTCACCAGCAATGAGAGCATTGTAACAGTTCATAATTCTAGCCATCATAGCCAAGTTTTCTTCAGCTCCTTTGGGAACAACTGGAACTAAAGAAGTTGATTGAGAGACAGGGCTAGGAGCAGTAGGAGCTGGAGCTGCCATCGGTACACTAGAGGAAGAGGAAGCTTGTTTTGCTTGAAGAGTAGAAAATACACTATTGGTAGAGGCACCCAGATAGCAGACTGATATGAATTGACATGATTGATTTCTCTTTGCTTATCATCCATATCACAAGCTTTTATGATAGCCATAATTTCAGCAAGAGACGGTCTGTTTAGATCCTTAGTTTTCTTGATCACCGACACGTTCATGTCCCAATTTTTGGGAAGAGAGTTCAACAGCTTCTTGTTAATCTCAGACTTAGACAACAAAATTCCAGCAGTACTTATCTCGGTATTGAGTGTGGTAAAACGCTGCAATTGAATTTCCAAAGTCTCCCCAAGCACATGATTAAACATGTTGAATCTCTGTCGAAGAAGATCTTGTCTACTCTGCTTCATGTCCTCGTTGCCTTTATACACTTAGATCAGTGCTTCCCATAAGGCCTTAGCAGACGTGTATTCTCTGAATCCTTGAGCAATATCTAGGGATAAAGCCATCGTGAGAGTGGCAAGAGCTCGATCATCGTTTTCAGTCAATTCAAACTCTTCATCAGTGTAAGTTTCTTGTGCCTTTTCAATCACGGTATCATTTTCAAGAGTAGTTGTAATTTTAACTGGACCCCTCACCATGCTTCTCCATATTTTGTTGTCTTTCATTTTTACGTATTTTTCAAATCGGAATTTCCATTCCGAAAATCCTTCAGCGTTTAACAATCATGGAATGCGGGTGACCGTACCCATAACTGAATCGAGATCATGTTGCATAGTGGTGGTAGTCAACTCCATTGGAAATGCGAAATGAAAGAAAATCCTTGACTAAACACACTAAAATGCTTCTGACAGGACCGAGAACACCAGACCAAAAACAACAAATCTAACCGAAAAGCCTTTTCTGACCGAAATCTTTAACCAAACACTCAACTGGACCGAAAACAAGGCTAGATTCTTACCGAAATCTTCAAATTGAACCGAAATCACCAAAACCCTAGAATCTTCACCTAAAACTCTAAATAGGCTGACCAAAAACCAAGTGGACAGACCGAAATCGTGAATCAACCACTGAAATCACGGAAAAGAAAGCCTAATCCAAACCGCACCGCCACTGAAAACCACTAGAGCAGACCGAAAACGCCCAGCAGATCCAAAAACGCCGTTTTTTGCTAAAAAATTGAGTTTTGAAGATCAAAAACTCAATTTTACCAAGAACAATGAAGAACAACAAGAACAAAAACAGCCAATATCAATCAAAACAGTCCAAAATACTCAAAAATTGTCCAAAATCTCCAAGAACACCAAGATCCAAGCAAAGATTTTGAATATATTGATACTAAAAGACCCAAAACACAAGGTTTTGAGGCTCTGATACCAATTGTAAGTCCCAAACACTCACTAGATCAACATGTATCAATCACAAACACGTTTGGTGCGGAATCCCAAACGTGTAATCGAATCAAAACAATAAACCCGTATTCGATTCAAAAACGATATCAATCATATAATAGATCAATTGATGCGGAAACCCAATTGAGTATTAATCAAGAAATAATCAGATGAAGTAGAAAACACAAAATATAAGATCAAATGCACTCGTTTGTATTGACTGAGAAACGACTAGTACAATGATCAGTTACTAGCGATTCGACACCACCATACTAATTTCGACCAAACCCCCTTCTACACGCCTAAAACAAGACTATATATACTAACCAGAAAAACCTAGCCCATTACATGTTAAGCCCGAACCCACAACAAGCCTAACAAGCCCAAAACGCCTATAGACCAAATAACGAAAGCATAAACCACCAAAATAGGGCCCAACAAACAATGGAGATAAAACCTTCAATGCAACCAACATTGACAATGACGGCTACCATGAGTATAAATACTCACACATAAGACCTAGCTAAACCCAAAGCCCATATTAACAAAAAACCCACCGAACACCAACCAGGCCCAACTAAAATCCCCTTGGATTTCGGTCAACACAACCGAAAACCCAAGGGTTTTCGGTCCCTTGCCGAAAATCACAAGCAGCCTTTAAATCTTGATTTAAACCTTTTTAATGCTAAGCATAAACCATCAATTTTAGGTCCTAACAATCGTTGGCCTCTCCGGTTGTGGTTCTGCTGCTGAGGTCTTTGACCCTTATTCCATTGGTTGTTGTGATTATAGTTGGGTATCCAACCTTCATCACCGTCTTGAAACTCCAAGTCTCATAGCTAAGCTTGGTTGTGCTGTTGCGGTATTGTTTGTTGTGGTGGCTGTTGAAATTTTGGTTGTGGAATTGTGGTGGATGGCGTTGGCGTAAAGCACCATTGCTACTCAGTACTCCCCACGGTGGCACAATCCACATAGAAAGTCCATGAGGGTTTGGTAATGGTTGTACTATTGGCTGAACACATGGTGGGACTTGCACAGGGGTGGACCTGTGTTACCACCACTGATGCTCGTGGAAGCTCCATTGGTGTTAATTGGAACTTGGGGAGCAGCTAGCTGTCCCCCTGCTACCTCGCTATGTAGCTCATTGGTAGCATCCTCTACTAGAAAATCATTAGAATGCATATTGAATAGGCGTCGGCAAACGCGATTCATTCGGCAGTCCATTCGTTTTCAGGATCAAACAAAAGAGGTGACGTTTGTTCACATATACGTGTACGCATGCACAAAACACACACGATCAAAGAAAACAAAAACAATACTTAACAACTAAAAAGAAAATTGTTGACTGACACAATGTGTCAAGCACATAACTCCTCGACAACGACGCCAAAATTTGACACATTGTAGTCGTTGATGTGGTCAAAGTCAAAGATAAATAGCCTTACAGTCCACTAGTAGCGTTAAGTAAGGTCGAACCGTGGAGTTCGTGGTTGGCACTTTATGTCGAGAATAAAACCACGCTATAGTGTCACTCTATAGTCGGTGAATATTATGTACACTTGATCCTGCAAACCAAACTCAAAACTAAAATCATAAACAATTCCTATCTACGCATAAGCAATTGATCGAACATCAATGAATCCAAAACTAACTATGAAACTAGAAATCAGATATAGAAATCAGATCTATGCTCAAACATATAACAATAACCGAACAAACATTCATAAACTGAAAATCAGCTTTTATTTGTAAAATCAAACCAAGAACACTTGCTCATCAACCGAATCTGAAACCAGAGAACTAACAAACCCATATGATAAATGGTGTTCTACAATCGAAACCCTCGATAACACAAGAATAAATACTAACTATAAATTGAAATAAGAAAATAACCAAACCAACTATGGATCTAAACTGATATGCTACGAAATCTGAGTCAAAGAAGTATGAGTTCAACTCTATTGGTCAATCTTCCCTCCCAAAATCCGACCTAGGAGCCTCTATTTATAGTTGAGAAATCTGACTTCCCAAAATCCCATGTTTTCTCGCTTATTGAAATTTGAACTCCACCATATTGCATTTTTATCACATTGATCGCGTCGCGTGGAACTCTCATCTGTGCCGCGAGTATGTCTTTTGGTCTTATCCTTGTTTTTCATCACCAGCTTCATTAAATTTGCAAATAAACCCATCATTTCCATTAAAAAGCACAAACAAGCACTTGGCACTAAAAGTGAGCGATATTAGTCATTTAATAACAATAAACTAACTAAAACCCAGCTTGATAACGCATAAAATGTCTAACATTACTAGGCGTTATCAGTCAATAACAGACAGAAAACTTGTCTAGCGGCGGGATAAGTAGGTTTTGTGATTTTGTGTATTAACCTTCATCACCAGAATCTGAGGGTGTGATGGAGGATCATGCACTTTGTGATAATCAAACGACCCATGATGTGGTCGAAAAGTTTGTTAAGGAGGAGGTCGTAGATGACAATACCACCCCCTATCCAACAATTTTAGAAAATTTTATAATTTTGGAGAATCAAGTTGCCCGGGTGAATGAATCTAAACCATCACCAGACTCTACCAGTCGCTTACTTTTGGCACCGATCCACATTTGGGATGATAACCAAGAAGATGACGACGATGTGGTATTCGAAAACGAGAAATAGAGTTTTCTCGCCACTCATGATTCATTAATGAGTGGAAAATTGGATATTATTAACACAATCGATGAGGAAATCTGATAGAATACCCAATATTATGTGTCCGGTCCCATTAGATTGGAGAATTTCTGGTTGCATTGTAGGACAGAATCCCAAGCTGCAAACAACAATCAAAATTCAAGCACTTATAGGAAGCATAGCGCACGACAAGCATCGGAGGCGGCACTGGATGCGTTTCATATCAAGTCGGTTGTATTGAAGAGACACTGAAGTAAGGATCGTGCTTAGAGGTTTAAAACAACTTCCAAGCTTTCATATGGAGTAGTTGGAAAACAACGGCCGGACAGCAGCGGGAAAACCGACAAACCATTTGACCCACGGAAGCTGGACGAATATTGGATCAAGGAGTGGATCGTGACGACTGGAATTCAGCAAAGTCGTAAGATGTATGATCTACCGCAGCCATCGTTTGAAGAAGGAAGGTCCATCTTAAAGACTTGGAAAAAGAAGCGCTTTCGGGAGGCAACCCAGTGTTTGTGGTTTTTCGATATGTATTTTTTTAGTTTTTTATATTCTTATTCTTTAGTCATCACTGATTGTTAGTAATCAAGGAAGAAAAGGAAATGTTCAACCTTTGCGCAGCCGACAAACTTAATCGCGCCGCTAGAAGGAGGAAGACCCGATGCGCGAGGCTTTTGGACCACCTCGCGATGCCACCCAAGGTATTACGCGCCGCGAATCCAGGTAAACCTGCTCCTTTTTAACCCTAATATGAATTAACTTTTCGCTTCACCCCACAACACGCACGCACTTATGCTACATCTAGGGATGGAGCCACCACCCGTCCCGACTGCGGGAGATGACGATGTCGGTCCTTAAGGCACGCGTGATGATTAGAAGTGATGTTACTTGTACCTTTTTATTTCCTCTTTTGTTTTTATTTTTATTTTCAGTTTTAAATATCTTTAGTTAAACTTCTATCTATATCTAAACTTATTTTTACATGAGTTGATATTTTGCTAGTAGATCACCAAATTGTCAATCTTTGATTATGTGTGGTACCAACGTATAACGCAAGTGTGGGGTCATAGTACCCCTACACTTGGGTTAGGCCGTCGTGTTCCATGCTGCGTCCCGACTCCTGGAATATCATCGAGAATGGTACATATGCTCAACCCTAAAATCTATTGATCCCGACAGTCAAGCAATTCGTCATCCTGGGGGTAAATCTTTTTCTCCATATGTTTTACATTTTATTTTATACAACGAAGATGTTGTATGATTTTAAGTGTGGGATGAGACGGTCGAAAAAGATAATAAAGTAGTTTTTGCGAAAAAAAAGTTCAAATTTTTATAAATTTTTAAAAAAAATTAAAATTTTTGAGAAATTGTAATTTTGAAACGAAGGATTTTGAATCTTATTAGCAATCGGTATTTTTCGAGAAATAATGTGTAGCTGTGACATGCTAAATCTTAGTTAAAATAAATTGAGTGGTCTAAGAAGTTAGAAAATAGTTGATTTAGAAATATCATAAGTTTGAGATTCACGAAGGATTATTCAATCAGTGGTTTGTGTCGTTCGGGCCAGTAAACATGAAAATGATGGTTTCCCTCACCTCATTACCTAAGTCGATGTAACTCTTGAAGGGCCTGGTCCTTATCCTCTACAATTTTCCTATTGGCAGTTAGGGCGTCTGCTCTTAACTAGAAGAGCCTTCTTTCTTTATAGTGGAATATTTCGGTTTGTATTGACAAAGGGTTTTCTTATGTGTCTGTGGTGGTCTACGAACATGGTATTGCTACTATTCATCTGAGCTTTGTCTGACTTTGGTTTGATATAGCTGGGGCCTCGAAATATTAGGCCTCTAGTGCTAGGATGTTCGGTACTGCTAATGACTGAAAATAATTTCCTCTTATATCATTGGACGATAAGGGCATATTCTTTTTGGAATGTGTCGTCATCATCAACGTCTATTGGATATCCATCATCCGTAGAAATAGTCATTTTAGTACTTGCATCATCGATCGGAGTCTAGGGATTGCTTGCTATCAATGCTAGGGGTTCACCTATTTTCTGAGATAACAAAACTATAGAAGAATCCTGATTGATTTCATGCAAAATTATTTTTACCATGACCCACCTTAACCAAAACCATCCAACAATTTTAGATTGATCACGAGGTTTGACTTGATAGTGTTTCTACTCAAGAGTTTGTTTAGATTTAAAATAAAATGGTTCTGTACAACATTTAGACTTTATACAGATAGGATGTGAAAGTTATTAAAATCATTTGGGGTAGAAGTCATCTTTTTGTCATTAGCATTAATTATTTCTTCAAATAGGGCTTTGAGGATGGTCCAAATATCTCTTTCACAGAGTTGGATGTGTTTAAAGATATCAGGGGTATGCCATAAACAACCTCGGTGTAGGCTATTTCATCATTTTTAATATTTTCAAGATCCAAAGCTCTCGGGATTTGTGGTAGCTGTCTTGCTGCAACATCAAGAATGGCAGTTGTGGCGTCTGGAATAGTGACTTGTCCCATTCATATATGAGGACTTTTGATGATAGACCTCTAAATCTCCTTTCCTTATCTCCTAAAGTAATTACTCATTCTACTTTTCGGTGTTCATATTCATCCACCATGAGGATGGGAGTTCTTACAGGGCATTCCACACTGTTGGAAACATTTATGGAGTACATAGTGCATAACTGTTGAGTAGTGATTAGTTTTTTTGAGTTTTAAGGAGCGATGATGGTATATGTGAAAGATCCTTTCACTTTGAGCCTAGAAATGCAAACAACCAATATTGATTTAGCAATTATAATTCAAGGATAGCAAATGTAACCAAACACCTTGGCTCTGATACAAATTGTTGAGATATGAAATATCTACATGACAAATTAAGATGCGGAATATTAATAATATAATTTAAATAGAAATGTATTGCAATAAATGTTTGGAAATAAATAAATAATACAAAGAACAATACGATGGTAGAGTTGACTATTTATAAGGAAACGTGGACACCTCTTTCTAATTAAATATTACATGAAGTACACTGAAAAAAAACGATATCCAATGGTATGTTCCTTAAGGGTGGGGGGAGTAGATCCCTCCCATCCCACTGAACCCACACGCCACGTCAGCTTTTCTCTCTCCTCTCACTTCCATTTTCCCCATCTTTCACCAATCTTTCACCAATCTTTCACCCATGGAACCAGTACCCACTGAACCCACTGAACCCACAATGCCACATCATATATTTGATATTTAAATGTTTTAATTAAATGAATAAATTAATTTTAACACTTAATTTAATAATAGAAATAATAATAAAATGCACAAAATTTAAAGAAAATTCAAATTACATTTAATTAAAAAACACACCGGTACAAGAAAAAAAAAAGTCTAAATACGGAAATAAAAATCCTAAATACGGAAATAAAAATCCTAAATACGGAAATAAAAATCTTAAATACGGAAATAAAAATCCTAAAGTTCCCACCCATACATTTCTGCAATTTCCTGTTTCTTCCCAAGAACCAATGCCAATTTTGATCCGGTCAAATGATCATGAGATTTAAGGAAGAATTTTAAATCTTTTTGTTCACGAGACCTTTTGAGCGCTTCGATCTCTTGCTCAAGGAGGGCCGATTTCCTCGTCAATTCTTCCTCCTGTTTCTCCAAAACAGCCATTTTCTTTGCACGGAGGGTTTCCTTCTTCTGCGCTTCTGCCTCATTAATATTCGCCAGTGCGGATATCTTATCGACGATGGTCTGATAACCATCTGGCATTGATGAAGATCCAGCTACATTTTTCCCTTTTCTTTGCCGGGAATGTGATGATGGTTGTGGGGAAGCTTCATCAAGATCGATTGGTTGAGGCGAAAAGTGTGCATCAGAAGGAGAGTTGGTGAATTGGTTGGAGCCGGATGTCTTACTTCGTTTGGCGGAATGATGTGGGGAATGCATCCCCATTTCTTTGACCGTTTCCCATTTGGCATGCTCTTTGAGTATTTCCCATGCCCCTGTATGTGAGAAACTGGACCGGTACAATTTCCGGTACTCTGAATGGGTGGCCTGTAAAACATCCGCATCCCCCCTCCCACTGGCACGCATATTCATTTTATTGTTGTAAATACAATTGAACTTATTTACCTTATTTAGCATATCTTTGTACTTGGAGTTGACTTGATGCTTGGTCCGATCGGTACCTGGAATTTGCGCCTGGAAATGTTCCAAAACATTCTGCCAGAAAGAGTCGGACCGTTGGGTGTTTCCGCGTTCTTGGTCCTCAGAACAACTAATGTATGCCTTCGCCAAGGCGACCTCCTCCCTCTCCTCCCAAATTCTGCGTTTTACTCGGTGGGTGTAATTCCTTTTACGCGTAGAGGGTTGTGTCTCTGGGACAACCTCCTCTGCGTCCTCCTGGTCATCTGCATGCTGCTCCTCTTGCTCCTCCACTTGCTCGTCCTCTTGCTCCTCCACTTGCTCGTCCTCTTGCTCCTCCTCGTTATCCGAGGGTGGAATGGTTTCATCACTGGACTCCACTTGGTTACGGAAATGAGAAGTGTCCGGGACGTAGCATTGTTGGAATTGGTTGGGGTATTGTGGAAACTGAGTTTGATATTGTTGGAATTGGTTGGGATATTGTGAAAAGTTTTGTTGGAATTGGTTGGGGTATTGTGTGTAACTGTAAATGTGTGGGGATGGGGTTGGGGGAACTTCACGGCTCCTGCTTTGTGAGGAACTGCGACGTTTGGATTTACCACGATTTGAATCCATTTTATAAAAAAAGAGTTTTTTATAAAATAGAGGGCAAAGGGTTTTTGAGAGAAAATGAGAGAAGAAAGAAGGGTGAAGGTGTGATTTGTGAAGGAGTGGAGGTGTGGTATTTATAGGGATGAGGGGAATGTAATTTTTTAATTATTAAAAAAATTTTTTTTTTATAAAAGTGGCTGGGATCATCGGGTTCACCATCCTCCCTCACCCGCTACAATGCCGAAACCGCCGAACCCACAAGGAGGAGGGGTAGCGGTACCGGAGGTACCGGCGGTACCGGCGGTACCGCCCCCATCCCGTGCCAATCTTTCGCCCAGCCCGATACTACTCCGTCCACCCTAATGCCCAACAAATTTTTACTGTCCAGAACATATACCCTTTGGTACATACACACCGTATAGAACCGTATAATCGCTTTTGATCTTTAAACTCCTCGGATGAATTAAGTTTCTTGGATGAATAACTACTTCTCATACGGATAACAACACCTTGAGACTTCATCTTCCAAAAGACTCTACTTCACATGAAAAAATTGCTAACGGCAGATGGTCACTTCAAGACACTACAAGGATCGGGGTTATTACCGGCGACAAATGTCGCCGCTAAAAACGGTAAATGTCGCCGCTAATACCGGCTGTCGCCGCTAAAGGTGACGCCGGTATTGACGGTATTTCTTGTAGTGAGGTCCAACAAATATTTTTGGGATAGAACTTTTCATAGATCGATATTGCAATATGAAATTAATTATATTCTTGAACTCATAAATATTATCAAAACATTATGAAAATAGTCAACTTGGTAAACAAGCCCATCGATTTTAGGAAAAATGACAGTGAAGGGTAATGAATTACAAATTTTATTCATATTTGTTTTGTATGTGTTTATCACAGACTTTCCTAAGGTGCTTAAAAAATATTATTATGACAAACAATTAAAGTTTTTTCTGGTTTTCAAAAGCTTTTTTGGGACCAATAAACTTGTAAGGGCAATGGAGCTACGCAATTACACACATTTAGTCAACTTTTGTATATATTTATCCAATAAGCTTAGATAAATTTCAAATTTTGCTATTGATCAACTATTTCAAATTTTTTAAAACACAAATTTACGTATTATTACATTAAGATGCAACTTATCTTCATGTCCTCTTACGTGGGTGTATGTGTGTGTACTTTTTTCGTTTTCATAAATAACTGATTTTGTTAATTTGAAATGTCTGTTTTAAAACTCATACTTGACATATTCATTTCTACAAAATTGAAAAAGAACTTTAATGGGATAGCTATCATTTATCTGTTTGTTACAAAGCGGAAAAGGATAACCAAGTCGCTGAAGTTAAATCTAAATCTGATGTTGTAAAATACGACGGATCCGAATTGACTTTAGACAATATTAGCTCAATACGGAATGGGATCAAAATTATCAAACGGTGATAATCACAACGAAAATATGAATAAAGTAAATAAAATAGAGACACGAGGATTTACGTGGAAAACCCAAATCGGGAAAAACTACGGGCGGAGGAAGCCGAGAACCAATTCACTATATTTTGTGGTGTTTACAAAATGTTTGGAGAAATATAAAAATACAAAGAGTTTATAACTCTTATGTATTAATAAGAAGAGGAATAAGAAGAGAAGATGTTTTTGGTGTGGTGAATGAGCTGATTTCTACTCCCTTTTATAGGGCATTCTTCATGTGTGAATCAAAGGAAATTTATGGTTGTAATTGTTGAAAAACAAATATGAACAACCATAAAAATTCTAAGCTTGAGTTTGTATATTGTTGAAGAAAAAATCAGCCTTGTGTGAATTGTTGAATGCAGCCAAGTTGAATTTGATTTGCTCTAGAACATTTGAAGTCATATATTCACAATCTCCACCTCGACTTCAAAATGGGACAAAGCTTGTATACCCATTTGGTAAAACCAACAACTCTTCAAACTTCAAAACTTCATAAGAAACAGCAATCACCATATAGAGAAAAATTGATCCTGAAAAATGAAATACTTCCTCCACCACGAGCCTAATCAGGCTCAACTGCGATCATATATACCCATTAAGTTCAAACATAGTTTGAACTTGGATATTGGAAGACTCTTTGTGAACACATCAGCGGGATTATAATCTGTATCGATATTTTCTATGACACAATCACCTTTTTCAATGATATCACGCATAAAATGATAACGAATATCAATGTGCTTTGTACGGTCATGAAACATTTGATCTTTACTCAAGAAGATAGCACTTTGATTATCACAGAATACTGTGGTAACCTTTATTCTATCATCGAGTTCTCTAAATAATCCCTTCAACCAAATATCTTCCTTAACTGCTTCTGTAATCGCCATATACTCTGCCTCTGTAGAAGACAGTGCAACTGTAGACTGTAACTGGGCTTTCCAACTAATAGCACAACTGTTCAGTGTAAACACATACCCTGTAATGGATCTTTGTTTATCCAAGTCTTTGCCAAAATCTGAATCAACATATCTAACCACCCCAATGTTAGATTGTTCATAGCGTAGACACATAGAAGACGTACCGCGTAGATAACGTAAGATCCACTGTACTGCTTTCCAGTGTTCTCTTCCTGGGTTCGCCATATATCTACTAACCATGCTAACTGCTTAAGCCAAATCAGGGCGTGTGCAGATCATAGCATACATCAAAGATCCAACAGCACTAGAGTATGGTACGCATGCCATGTACTCCATATCATTCTCAGTAGTAGGACTTAAAGCGGATGATAACTTGAAATGAGCTGCAAAAGGTGTGTTGACAGGCTTTGCTTCATGCATATTAAAACGTCGTAGGACTTTCTCAATGTAACCCTTTTGAGAAAGATGCAAGATCCTAGACTTCCTGTCATGAACAATTTCCATACCTAAAATTTTGTTGGCAGCTCCTAAGTCTTTCATTTCAAAATCAGCTTTCAACTGGTCTTTCAACTTCTGAATCTCCTTCATATCTTTCGCTGCAATCAACATGTCATCCACGTACAAGAGTAAGTAGATCTTTGAACCATCGTCACCTTTCTTGAAATAAACGTAGCTATCATAGGTGCACCTGCTGAATTTGTGACTGATCATGAAAGAATCGAACCTCTTGTACCATTATCTAGGAGATTGCTTGAGGCCATAGAGAGATTTCTTCAATTTACATACGTAGTCCTCCTTGCCAGGAACTACAAAACCTTCAGGCTGTTGCATGAAAATCTCTTCCTCAAGCTCACCATTTAGGAAAGCTGTAGTAACATCTAGTTGCTCCAACTCATAATCATTTGAAGCAACTAACCCCAACAATGACGAATAGAAGTATGTTTGACTACTGGGGAATATATGTCAGTATAGTCAATGCCTGGAATTTGACTGTAGCCTTTAGCTACCAACCGAGCTTTATATCTTGTTTTCTCATTCGGGTTAACAGGTTCTTTGAGCTTATAGACCCACTTGCATTTAACTGGCCTTTTTCCTTTTGTAATAGGAACTAAATCCCAAGTACCATTTCTTTGCAAGGATTCCATCTCATTATGCATAGCAATCATCCAATAACTTGAGTCTTTAGATTTGATAGCCTCATCATAATTTAGAGGCTCCGTTTCCGACTCAATATCATTAGCAACAATAAAAGCATAAGCAACAAGTTCAGCTTCAGCATACCTCTTTGGAGGAACAATTTGTCTTCTCGGCCTATCTCTTGCAATGCTTCAAGTAGTAGCTTGTGGTTGTGAACTTGTTGTTTCTTCAACAACGACACGCTCATTTGGCGAGGAAGACTCTTGTTGCTCAACTGGACTCGGAATGGTGACAGGTGAAGTAGGAAACTCCACCTCCATTTGAGCTTTCTCTTCATTTGCTTTTGATGATAAGACTGTATCTTCTGTAGAGTCGGAAGTTTGATGAATCATAGCAGACTCGTCAAAAGTAACATCCCTTGAGATGATGATTTTATTTAGATCATTGCTCCATAACTTGTAACCTTTAACTCCTGGATTATAACCAAGAAAGACACATTTAAGTGCTCTCGGTTCTGACTTCCCATTGTCAACTCGTGCATAAGCTGGACATCCGAAAGGTTTCGGATGTGTATAATCGGCAGGTTTCCCGGACCATAACTCATACGGAGTTTTCTTCTCGATTGCTTGTGACGGTGATCGGTTGATAACATAGCAAGCAGTAGAAGCAGCCTCCGCCCAAAAGGACTTTGGCAATTTGGAATTTGAAAGCATACATCGGACTTTCTCCATAATGATACGATTCATCCTTTCGGCTACGCCATTTTGTTGAGGCGTATAGACTACCGTGCGATGTCGAGTAATGCCTTCCTTTCGGCAATAGGCATTAAACTCTTCTGAGCAAAACTCTAGTCCATTATCCGTACGAAGATACTTTACCACCAATCCTGATTGCTTTTCAACCTGAACTTTCCAGTCTCTGAAGGTAGAGAAAACGTCTCACTTATGTTTTAAGAAGAAACACCACACCTTCCTGGATAAATCGTCAATGATAGTGAGCATATATTTAGCTCCACCTTTAGAAGCAACTCGAGCTGGTCCCTACAAATCCGAGTGGACATAGTCGAGTGGTCCTTTCGTTGTATGGATACCACTTGCAAACCTCATTCGTTTTGCCTTGCCATATACACAGTCTTCACAGAACTCCAAATCAACAATCTTTTGTTGATCAAGTAAACCTCTTCGACTCAATTCTGACATGCCTTGAAAACTCATATGGCCAAGTCGAAGGTGCCAAAGACGGGACTGATCTGGATCAGAAAGAGACTTTGAAACAATAGTAGCATCACTCGAAATTGTTTGCCCGTCAAGAAAGTAGAGGTCGGAGGTTTTTCGATTGGCTCTCAGTTTGTCGGAACCATCTTTGAACACCCTGAGAACTCCACCTTTACCGGCAAACTCGTATCCCTTTTTATCAAAGGAACTGAGAGATAACAAGTTTCTTCTGAGGTTAGGGACATATCTAATATCCCCAATGGTTCGGATAACGCCATCAAACATACGGATTCTGACCGAACCATATGCAAGAACAAGACATGTAGTATTGTTACCCATCAACACATAACCCTGGTTAACATTTTCAAATGTGTAAAACCAACTTTTATTGTGACACATATGAAAAGTACAACCAGAGTCGAGTATCCAATCACCAGTGGAATCCAGTTTATCTGAATAAACTGTCAAGAGTTCTCCAATACATTCGACCTCTGCTACATCGGCTTCACCCGAAGTGCTAGCTTGTTTACCATTTGCTGCAGCCTTCTCTTTTTCTTTATTCTTCAACTTGAAACATTCTTCAAGCACATGTCCCTTCTTGTGAAAATAGTTGCAAAACTTTCGTTTGCCTTTTGACTTGGATCTGGTTATGTTGGAAGATTGAGAAGTTCTACTTCTCTCTGTTGTTCTTCCTCTGACATTCAAACCTTCGGCTTTAGAATCACTTGAACCACCACCGGTAATATGCTTCATCTTCTCTTTAGAATCCAAAGCTGTAAAGACTTCATCTAAAATAAGAGTGTCACGACTGTAGATTATTGTATCATGAAAATGGTTATAGGATTCGGGCAACGATGACAACAAAAATAAAGCCAAGTCTTCATCTTCATATTGAACATCCATAATCTCCAAGTTATTTACTAACTCTTTGAATGTAGACAAATGTTCAGCTAGCGAGCCTCCTTCAATCATCTTGAGATTGAACAACCATTGCTTTAGATGCAACTTGTTCGGTAAGCTCTTTGTCATCAATAACTGCTCCAACTTCAGCCACAAAGCAGCCGCCGATGTTTCTTTTAGAACATCTTGTAAAACATCATTTGACAAGTGCAAACGAATTTGAGATAAAGCCTTCAGATCTTTCATCTCCTTTTCTTCTTCGGTCCATGTAGCGGGCATCCTTTCGAAGCCCAACAGCGCCTTGTGTAAATCCATCTGAATGAGAATGTCTCTCATCCTTACTTGCCACAGCGGAAATCGTGTATTTCGATCCAGCAGCGGAATATCGTATTTCACCGAAGACATGGTTAATTACTTGATAAAATGATCCTAACAAGCTAATATCAAAACCCGGATGCTCTGATACCAAAATTGTTGTAAAATACGACGGATCCGAATTGACTTTAGACAATATTAGCTCAATGCGGAATGGGATCAAAATTATCAAACGGTGATAATCACAACGAAAATACGAATAAAGTAAATAAAATAGAGACATGAGGATTTACGTGGAAAACCCAAATCGGGAAAAACCACGGACGGAGGAAGCCGAGAACCAATTCACTATATTTTGTGGTGTTTACAAAATGTTTGGAGAAATATAAAAATACAAAGAGTTTATAACTCTTATATATTAATAAGAAGAGGAATAAGAAGAGAAGATGTTTTTGGTGTGGTGAATGAGCTGATTTCTACTCCCTTTTATAGGGCATTCTTCATGTGTGAATCAAAGGAAATTTGTGGCTGTAATTGTTGAAAAACAAATATCAACAACCATAAAAATTCTAAGCTTGAGTTTGTATATTGTTGAAGAGAAAATCAGCCTTGTGTGAATTGTTGAATGCAACCAAGTTGAATTTGATTTGCTCTAGAACATTTGAAGTCATATGTCACACCCCGATCCTTGGCGGAATCGATCAAGGCGTGATATATTGTTCAAAGTCTCATGATAACTATGTTATAATATGATTAGATTCAATTAAGTACTAAGTAGGCAAACAAGATCCACAACATACAAATACAAATTCAAATACAAACAACATTTATTACATCAAATTTAAATAGTCTTGTGGGTTTCTAAGGTATACCCTACTTTTCATCAACCTCATTCTTCAAATCTGCATCATGGGTAAAAACAGGTCAACTACGAGAGTTGGTGAGTAATCTAGTTTTATTAAAGACAATTGTGAGTTTGAAATATTTATAATTTGAAACTTGTTTTCTTTGGAAGTCGACAAGCAAGTATTATTGAGATAACGGCTTATAAATCAAAAAATGATTAACAAATGATAACAACAACAATAAGTCCTCACCCTATATATATATATATATATATATATATATATATATATATATATATATATATATATATATATATATATATATATATATATATATATATATATATATATATATATATATATATATATATATATATGTATATATATAGGATGGAGCATCTAATCATCATACACACTCAACCACGTGCAATCAATCACCTTAGCGTCCCAAGGCGGGGTGGTCAACCCAATAGCGCTATTATTGTCCATAACGTACCTCAAGAATACAGGCATAGTCATGGAGATTAAACTAAAAATGGTAATGCACTACAAGTACATGTAGCGTAAACAAACAATAATTATACAAATAATGATTCATGTATAAATGTCCCAACAATGTCTCAATGGTGAAAAAATAATAAAATGAAGTTGGAACATATTAAAACCACATGATACACCCCAAAAGTATTGAAAATTATAAAATATAGGGTAGATTACTCACATTAGTCCAAACAGAATACGCGTGTTGTACGATACACGGCTCGGGTCAAAACGACGTGGAAGCTATTATAATTAATAGTTTTGGTTTAGGAACTACTAAACAGGAATGGAGTATTAATAAAAATAATTAGACACATATTCTTATATTAGATGAATTAACAATAATCAAATTTTGTTTTGAATATTAATGTATTCATAGGTTAGATGAATTTTAAATTGAATTAATTACTTTGCTTAATTAATTTATATTTTCACTTTAGGCAAGATTTTAATAATTTTTTATTAAAATAATAACTTGTCAAATTATAAGTATTTACAGATTTTATATATTATAAACAATTATTTATATGAAATAATCATTAAAAATGCATTTTTACATGCTTAGATACTTAGGAAAATGGTTTTAAATACTAAACAGTAATAAAACATTATGAAATTATCAGAAAATTATTATTTCATAAAATAGTAATTACTCTAAAAGTTTCATATTTTTCTTAACTGCTTTAGTATTTATTTAGTATTTTAATGATTAAACAACAACAAAATTCGGGAAAAATAACAAATGATTCCCAAAAATTCTGGAAAAATAACCATAGTTTTCTAACATTATATTGAGCCTACTGTGAATGTTTTGGATATTTGTGACTATGGGAAGTATTTCTTATGTTTTCCATTATTAACTAATCAATAAAATCATAAATAATAGGAACATATTAAGATAAATTCATTAAACTTTTTATTTATGATTAACATGTTTATGTTATATATTATATTCTGATAAGGTTTTATAATTTTTGGACATGTGTAGCTATTTATTATCAATTTAAACCATTAAATAATCATTAAATCAGGAAAAATATGCAAACATTCTTACTAAAATCTGTAAATTTTGTCATGGAGTCTTTAAAGTGTTAATAAGGTGCGAAAAATATAAAATCTAGTTTTTAACATACATAACTATATTTCTATATTTATTTATCTACAAAAAAAATAAAATACAAAATAAACATAAAACAGTAATATAAATGCATGACACTTCATAAATCCACTTTACTCAATGTATGGGTCATCCTAGAATTTTCCCAGAATTTATTGACTAAAAAGGCCTTTTATGTGAATTATTGCCTTATTATATTGCAATAAATATAGTAATTTAATAAAAATAAGTTATTTTCTTAAAATTTCCAGAACTTCTTATTTTATTTATGGGATTCTAAGAAAAATCAGGTTTATGCATAAAATGAGTTTTAGATAGTTTGGTGGATTTAATTTGTTTCATGTATGAATTTGGAACTTTTAATAACATACATTGATGAATGCTTCAAGAGGGATGGAGATTTGAGTATATTGGAGTGTTCTTGGCTGAAAAATGAAGATTTCTAGGAGAAATTTCGAGATTGAGAGTGAGAGGAAGAATAGATATGGTTTGAGTGGTGATGAGAATAATGTGTTGGGAGAAAAATGAAAGGAAAGATGATGGAAGGTGTGAGTGGGAGACAATGAGAATAACTTTTTGCTTTTGGTAGTCTTCATAATTTTCCACTAACACAAGCATCTTTTATATAATATATTAATTAATATAAGAGTTTTATAAAATTTAATGTAGAGTTTATAAAAATAGAGTTTTATAAAAGATAGGTTATTATTTGATTATAACAATCTACTTTGATTTGAAGTTTGATTATAGCATTCAAGTTTGATTCTTTTAATTTAATTAGAGCATCATACTTTGATTTAATTTTAATATGGTATCATAATTTATATCGTAGTGTATGTGTTTTGATCCTATTAGCGTCAAGTAATCTTGAGTAGGGTTTATTAAATTTCCAATTGGGTTGGGTTGACCCGAATCCATTTTAGGCGGATGTCACATCATATATTCACATCTGATACCCACGAAGAAAGCTAACTAAGTCCTACGATTAGTTTTACTTAATGCGTCGAATGTCACATTCTCTATAAAACTGCGTTTTGAAAACTTTTTATTATAATATTTTTTTCTATATTATCAATAAAAATATGTATCTGACACTTTTATTGTATATTCTTTTCAATAAATCAATATTTTTGGCAATTCTTTACAACCTTTTACAATGTTGTAAAAATGAATATATAAAAAATATGTTTTTACAACCTTATATACATCAAAATGAATAGGTAAACAACTTTAGAAAATAGAATAAAGAAGATTTTAAAACTGAAAAAATAAAATAAAACATGCATAAAACAAATATACAAGAAGATATATATGAGAATTGTAAAAAAGTCATATAACAGTACAATTTTTTTGAAAGTCGGGACACATTACATATTAGTGTAATAATATCCGTAAATTGTTTTATACAATCAATTGAAATATTTCATTGGTTGACATTCAAGAATGATATGTTTGTCGGATTAACTGAAAACATAGTTGATAGTTGGAAAGCATGGATTAACTGAAAACATAGTTGATAGTTCGAAAGCATGCTGGTAGTTGATATCTGATAAGCTAATTGTTTTTTTGGAAACGGCGCGGGAGTCGAACACTTTGTGACGGGTTTTCAACCGTCCCTCATTGTTTGACACTCCAAAGTGTCAACCCCCCACCTCACCTAGGAAAATCCCCCACAGGGGCTTGGAACCGGGATCGAACCCGGAATCTCCCCCCACATGGGTATATAATCCGATGCATCACTACCAGCTAGGTAGGAGATCACTTGTGCTGATAAGCTAATTGTTAGCCGACAAAAATAGTGTTTGGTAAAAAATAGTTAAAAAAATAAAATGACAAAAATATGTAGAAAATTAAATATATAAATTAATTAAGGTGAATTTGGTAGAATTCAAAAAAAATTTCATACGCTCGTTAAAACGTTAGTATAAGCAGCTTTATAAAAATCAAGCGTATAAGCTACTATTTGATTTTTCAAACATAACAACTTATAAAAACTTTACAAATAAGCTAATATGTTAGATAGTTGTGGCACGAAGCATGGTCTAAGTTTATTGGTTAAATATACAAGAAAATACATTAAATAACCATATACAATTACAAAACTAAATTACACATAAGTTTATTGGGCGAAAAAAAACCGTCAAAAACCAAAGAAATCATCTATGTCATAACGATATTTTTTAAGCAACTTAATAAGTTTGTCGATAAAACACATAAAAAAACCAAATATGAAAAAAAATAATGGCTCGTTACCCTTAATTATTATTTTCCCTAGATCTTAATATCTACGTCAGTGTCGTATTATTTAAACACAATGATGTTTCTAAGTGAAAATATTCAGAGGATGTTCCTGCTACAACAATAATTAGTCATGAGCATGAAAAACCTGATTCTCAAAAAGCGCGGGCAAAACGGTAAGTGTTTGAATATACGAAATTTCCAAGAAAGGAAAGGATGCGATTACAAGGACTTAGAATTCTGCAAAAAAAATATATCCTAAAACTGTTTAAGGCAATTAAAGCTCATCATGACCTTTGACACCCAGGCATTATTGGGAATATGCAAAGTTATAAATCAGGTCTCAGGCAAATCATCCTGACATATGCCACCACCTCACCTGCCTAGAGGCTACCTTCCTAACCCCTCACAATCCACCTCACTTCCAGTATCTTTATACGTCCATCAAACATATTGCTCATGTATGGAACTGACGGAGGTAGCTTGTTACTATGCGTGCTCTCTTTTACACCATCCTATTAATAAGACAAGTTAGGTATTCAATCGACTAGCTTACGATTGAAGAATACGAAAAATATATAAAGATGAAAAATATACGTGATTTGTACGATCAATGTAGGAATAGAATGTAACCCTAACGGATACGATCAATATAAGGCTGCAGAAGTAATGGCTCGCCAAGAGGTCGCCAACCCTCTTGGCGACTCGCCATCCCACTCCGCCCCATTTCGCCACCGGCTCGCCAGCCTTCAATCGCCAAGGGCTTGGCAGGAAAAGGTTTCAAGAAATATCAAAATACCCCCTGAACGGCTAGAATTTAAATTTGGAATATTTTAAAAATTTTACACTTTTAACCCATATATAAAAAGTAGCCGTTTTTTTTAAAAAAAAAATCAGATTTTTAAAACCTCTTTCATCCCCTATATATATATACAACACACTCTTATTCATTTCACACAAGAATCCCTTCCAAAACTCTCTCAAAATGTCTTCAAACAAAAAGAAAGGTTCAAAATCTTCCAAGAACCAATCTTCCAGCACTCCACCTCCAAACCATCCATTAAACCTAGATACAAATGCTTATCATCCAATAATGTTTTCACCACAACCCGATGAGCCGTTGTTTTCACCGACACAAAACCAATTATTAGCCAACTTTGTGTACAATTTAACCCAAAACCAAAATACTTTTCCCACACAATCTCAAAAAAATTTCACCACACCTTCTCCACCACAAGTACAATCTCAAGTTTCTGGAACACAATTCTTCTCAACTCAACCACGACGTCTTCTTGCATCGGACTCGGAAGAAGAAGAAGAACAACAACAAGAAGTTGAAGAAGAAGACGAAGAAGAAGAAGAACCACAACCAAAAAAATCATCAAAATGTCGTGGAAAAAGGAAAGCCCCAGTGAAACAGAGAGCCAAGGTAGATGCTTGGAAAGTTGATGAGGTGATAGCTTTAGCAAAAACTTGGGTGGACATATCGGAGGATGCGGTTCACGGAAACGACTAAGAAACCCAAGTTTTCCAAAAAAGGATTTGGCAATTATGGTGTCAGCGAATGGGTCGTACATACCGTACCCACCAGTCACTATACTCGAAATGGCATGGTGTAAGTAAAATTTCCAAGGCATTTGAGGCGATTTTTGCACAATGTAAACGAAATTGGCCAAGTGGTGCCAATATAGATGATGTGATGCTGGCTGCTCGACAGCA
Organism: Cichorium intybus; assembly: GCA_023525715.1. Lineage (NCBI taxonomy): Eukaryota > Viridiplantae > Streptophyta > Magnoliopsida > Asterales > Asteraceae > Cichorium > Cichorium intybus. Next base: position 98,824,670 of record CM042016.1, on the reverse strand, counting down.
ATATATTGACAAAAATGGCACCAAAAATCCTTTCAATGCTCATGCGGAAGCGTTTTGGAGGGTAATCTGAGACAACGAAAAATGGAGGGAACAAACATCCTTTCATCAGTTCGCCGTTGGAATAAATGCAACCAAACGCTTCAAATCCTCCACATCCACACACTCTCAGTCTTTTGATGCAAATGTTGGCTTCGACATTAATGAGGAGCCGGAGGCTGATGTTCTTCCGATTGGTCGTGATGAAGCCAAGAGGAAGATGAAGGGAGGTAGTTCTGGCACGAATAGTAGAATTGCAACAATTGAACGAGCAAGTCGCCACTTTGCAGACTTTACATGAAGAGAAAGTCAAAACCTAGTTGATGGATATTGTGACGAGAAACATATCCGATCTATGAGGGTTCGAGTATCAAATTGCATTTCAAGCGAAGAAGGATGCGGCTAGGAAATTGGGTTACACGTTCGACGATGAGTAGATTAGTTGTTTGTGTTTTATTTTGTGTCTTTGTTTAACTTTTAAATTGTTAGTTGTTTGTGTTTTTTATTTTTAATGAAATGGTTAAATTTTAAGTAAAAAAACAAATTCTGTTTGTACAAGGACTAAAGTTGTAATTTCTCAAATTAATTTGGTTGGCAGTTCCTTGGCCATTGGCCACCACTCCCTACAAAATGGCCAACGCCTGACAATCATAGTCTGGCCCACAAAAACCCCTTGGCCATCCCTTGGCCATTGGCCACCACTCCCTTTAGCCTAATACGTGATTCCACGAGCTAATTAAAAAGTTTACTATTAATCTTGGCATTAAATATTATAGGTTGTTTATTGTTTGTTTATATTATGTGAATTATTGTACTATTTAAAGTAATGGAAGAACAGAAGAAACCAGCGGCGGATCCAGGAATTAACATTACGGGATGCAAATTTTTTTTTGTCCGAGAGGGTGCAACCTACTAGAATTTTTTTTTACAAAGCCCCGCGAAAGTTGAGCCGGTGCATGGGCACCCCCATGCAGAAGGTAGATCCGCCACTGGAAGAAACAACCGCATGAACTGTTAGATCGTGGATTCATACAATACAATACCTCTCTCTGGGGTGCTCCCATCTTATTTGTGAGAAAGAAGGACGGGTTGATACGAATGTGCATCAATTATCGTGAGTTAAATAAAATAATCATACAGAATCGAGACACGTTGACCAAAATTGACGATTTATTTGATCAACTTCAAGGAGCTTTGTTCTTTTCAAAGATCGACATGAGGTAGGGATATCACCAATTGAAGATTCGGAAGTCTAATGTCTCAAAGACAACTTTCTGTACACGCTACGTACACTATGAGTTCTTAGTGATGCCATTTGAGCTTACAAATGCCCCCACAACATTTATGGATTTAATGAATAAAGTATATCGTCCTTTCCTCAACAAAGTCAGCCATTGTATTCATCGATGACATTCTGGTGTATTCTCTATGCCAGGAAGAGTACATCTACAACAAGTTTTGGAGCTTCTTAGCCAACAGAAATTGTCTACAAAGTTTTCTAAATGCAAATTTTTGGTTACGTGAGGTCCAGTGTTTTGGACATGTAATTAACAACGAATGGGTCAAAGGTGAAGCAGTGATGATGTAAGAAATGTACATTTCTTAAGAGATTAAATTACGATTTTTATCCGTGAACCCATAGCGGCACTATCCTTTAAGTGTTCGCGACGCTATGTGTTGCAAAGGATGCGTGGGTTGATCGGCGATTGCGTCTCTAACTTCCCTTGTTAGAGATACTATGCGCCGTAGATGCAAAACCCGAATTTTGGATTTTAACTCCTGTATAAAGACCCCTAGCCTTGAGGGTTCATTTATTGACGACTCTCAAAGCCTTTGAGTGAACCCTAGACGATTGTTTCTCCCATATTGCTTATCTTTTGCTCCTTGGAGGATTTTGAGTTTCTTCTTAAGGTTGTAAACATCATTCGTAATGTCAAATACTTCTCTAACTAGACGGTCATTGTGTTCGCAATATTTGTTGATTTTAATTTCACAATCTGGAGATCATGAATTTTCACAAACGTCTTTTGTCGTGGTGGCCATTTTGACCAAAAATTTTCGACAAAAATTTGACTAAATTTTTTACCTTAATTTTGACAGAAAACTCAGACAAAGAAGACACATTAACCGAAAATCCCACCTGACCGAAAACCAAGGATTTCTGCCGAAATCTCAAGAGTTGACCGAAAACCTCCACAAACCCTAGAACCTGCATCGAAAACTCAAGTTGGGCTGACCGAAATCACACTTGGGCTGACCGAAAACATCAAATCCTAACCGAAAACGGAGCCGCCGCCACCGAAAACGTCAACAGTAGACCGAAAACGCCAAATCAGATCTGAAAAACGTCGTTTTTGCGAAAAATATGAGTTTTAAGGATCAAAAACACGATTTTTTAAGAACAATGATGAACACGAAGAACACCAAACACCCAAATCTTAAAAAACGGTCCAAAAGCTCCAAGATCTTCAAAGGTTTCGAAAAATATGATACCAAAACAGCCAAAAAAATGAATTTTTACGGCTCTGATACAAACTATAAGTCCCAAACACTCACTAGATCAACAGGTATCAATCACAACCTTGAATGGTGCAGAATCCCAAACAAGTTATCGAATCAAAACAATAAGAGCGGGGATTAAATCAACCTTCAATGCACACTATATTGATTATAGTCTAGTACATAAGGTTCTTGATTGCTTGAATACAAGTTTCTCTCTCTAGCCTAGCACAAACTTCAAGGCAACCAAGTAGCCTAAATGACAGCTACAAAGAGACATTATATACCTACGCAAGAAACCCTAAGCTCATCGGACCAAGCCCACCGAAAACAGACTCAACCCAACCCGAATCCCAAGGGATTTCAGTCCTTCACAACCGAAAACAAGGTGATTTCGGTCCAGACCGAAATCGCCATATATCCCCTTAAATCTTGATTTAAACCATTTTAATGCCAAGCATAAACCATCAATTTTAGGTCCTAACAGTGCCGCTAAATGAAACAGTAGCGTCACAATGGACGCTGATGTTGATTTTTGACTTGGCATCGACTTTTTGGCCATTGACTTCAGTTGACCAGTCGGACTTTTTAGTCAAACACTTCGGAATGAGGGATGTGGTTGTGATGTTGTCGTGTTATGGAATTTAGGTGATTCAGCAAACGAGTGTAGGAATTCAAGGAAAAGATCGGAACATTTATGGAGGATTACATAGACCATATGGTGGTAAAGTCCAAAAATACAAAGGATCGTGTCAAGGATCTTGCTGAAGCCTTGGACATCTTAGACAAACACAACATGAAGCTGAATCTTGCAAAGTGCTATTGCGGAGTGAACTCTAGAACATATAACGGCAATCATTGATCTAAAATTCCCAACATCCACTAAAGATATTCAGAGGCTAACAGGTAGGGTAGCAACACCCAACATATTCATTTCAAAATCTTCAGAAAGATGCAAGCCATTTTACGAGATTTTGAGGAAAAATAAGAAGTTTGAGTGGACAGGGTAACATGAAGAAGCCTTCCAAGAACCGAATAAGTTCCTTTGTTCCTCACCACCATTGGTCAAACTAATAAACGAAGAGGTATTATACTTATACCTAGCGGTCTCGACGAGTTCCTTGAGTGCAGTACTAGTAAAGGAAGAAGATGACATCCAGCATCCTATTTATTATGTAAGTAAAAGTCTATTAGATGCTAAAAGCAGGTATTCACACTTATAGAAACTCATCTTAGCACTTGTCACAACCTTAATTAAACTTAGGCATTATTTTGAAAAACATCCTATTTGTGTTAAGACTAACTTCCCTATCAAGTGTGTTATGAGAAAACCAAAATTTCAAGTAGGATGTCAAAATGGGAGGTGAATTTAAGTACATTTGATCTAATATATGAGCCAAGATCCACAATAAATGGAAGTTAAGTACATAACTTCCCTATCAATTGCAAATTCCACGCAACAAACAACGAAGCTGAATATAAAGCACTGATTGTCGACTAGCATCTTGCCCAAGATCTTCGTATCAAAGAAATTCAGCTTTATGTCGATTCCCTATTCATTGTTAACCATTTTCATGGTTCCTATGTAGTGTCAGGAGAAAAAACTATTTAAATACTTACCAATAGTAGAAAAATTAGCAAAAGGATTCCAAATTTTCAACTAAGACCTAATACCGAGAGAACACAATACTGAAGCAGAAGATTATCCCTCAAAATTCCTCATGACACAAAGATCTTGATTATTCACATAACCACCCCAACAATTGAGAAACAGAAGGGAGTCTGGGATAATTGATAATGACTAGTAATGTTAGACATTTTATGCGTTATTAAGCCGAGTTTTCATTAATTTATTGTTATCAAAAGACTAATATCGCTCACTTTTAATGTCAAATGCTTGTTTGTGCTTTTTGTGTAAATACATGTTATTAATACAAAATTGGTGAAGTTGGTGATGGAAAACGAGTAGAAGGTCAATGTGATACTCGTGGCGCGGATGAAAGCTCCATGCGACGCGGTCAACAGGATAAAAACGCAATCCAGAGGAACTGAAATTTCAAGAAGCGAGAAAACAGGGGATAAAGCTGACCCGCGGTGCGAACAACGCCTATACACGACACGGGGAGTCAGATTTCTTAACTATAAATAGAGGCTCCTAGGTCAGATTTTGGGAGCGAAAATTGACCTGTAGAGTTGTACTCAGGCTTCTTAGACTTGGAATTCGTATTCTTTTAGTTAGATTTGTTTGTTAGTTCTAGTTCTGCTTTTATTTAATTATTAATTCGTATTTTACTCTTTTGTAATCACGGGTTCTGATTGTAGAACACAGTGATCATAGAGGTTTGGATTGATTTCTGACTTTAGAAGCATTTGACTCTGATTCAGATCCGGTTGATTAAGGATTGTTTTGGTTTGGGTTTCGTGAGTAAAAGTTGATTTCGATTTATTAAATGTTCGTTTAATTGTTGTTTCATATTTGAGTTCAGATCTGATTTCTGAATTGGATTTCGAGTTTTATGGTTAGTCTTTGTTCATTGATCTGCTTAGGCATAGAACTTAAGTGTTTACGATTTTTAGTTGTTTCGAGTTCGGTTTTCGGGTCAAGTGTACTGGATATTCACCATCTATAGAGTGACACTATATTGCGGTTTTGTTTTAGACACAAAGTGTCAACCATAGACTCCACGGTTCGACCCTTACTTACCACTAGCTAGTGGGCTTGTAAGGTTTTATCTTGTATTTTTGACCCCATCGACAAGTGCGACATGTCAATAATGAAAACGAAGATCCAACATATTCGTGGGAATCCAATGCAACATCCTGATAGGAATCTTGTATATCACCAAGCTGGGACTACATCTAGAACGGGGTTATCCCTGATAATGAAGCAAACCCAAGAGCCTTCAGGTTAAAAAATTTCTCATTTTCATATCACTGACAATGTACTCTTTAGAAAATCTTTTTCAGGACCGTACCTAAGATGCCTAGAGGATGCTGAAGCAAAACAAGCCCTTAATGAAATACATGAGGGTGATTGTGGAAGTCACACTGGGGGCACAACCTTATTCTCAAAGACTTTGAGAACTGAGTACTAATGGCCTATAATCAGGAACGATGTTGCTGATATGTTCAGAAATGTGAGGCATGTCAAAGGCACAACAACATCCTCTACAAAATTGGCGGAACCCATGTATCCCATCATATCTCCTTGGCTCTTCATGAAATGGGGCATGTACATAGTTGGAAAACTACCTAGGGTAACTGGTGGAAAAGTATTCATGCTGGAAATGACGGACTACTTCTCAAAATGATTAGATTTGTAATCATTCGTTCAAGTTAGAGACAAGAAGTGGTGTCCTTCATAAAGCACAAAACCCTGACAAGATTCGGGATCCCATCGAAATTATATGTGACAACGACTCAGAATTCATCAGCAATAAAACTGAAAAGCTTTGTGCAAGGTGGGGAATCAAGTTAATTACGAAAACCCCTATGCACCCTCAAGCTAAAGGTCAGGCCGAATCTAGAAACAAGATCATCATCAACTACCTCAAGAAATGTTAAAGGAGAAAAAGGGAAGATGAGCCGAGGAATTACCCATGATCCTATGGGCAGACGGAATAACTACAAAGACAACAATTAGGAAAACTCCTTATTCCCTAGTAGTTGGCTCAGAAGTTAGAAATCCCCAGAAGTGAACATACCCACAACAAGAATAAGTCTACGAGACCAAAAGACAATAATCTAAGCCTAAGTGAGGACCTTTGATAAAATAAATGATATTTAGGATCTTGCCAAGATTCAGGTAGCATCTTACCAACAAAGAATAGCAAGATCCAACAATAGAACCATCAGGATAAGACGATTCCAGGTAGGCGATATGGTATTAAGAAAGGTTTTTCAAAATACCATAGATCCCAGTACTAGAAAACTAGCTCCTAAATAGGAAGGTCCATACCTGATTGACTATGAGGCTCGCAAAAGGGCATATTAGCTAGCCACGATAGAAGGAGAGATCTTGCCAAGATCCTGGAACGTGATACATCTTAAGATCTACTTCAGGTAAACTACACCCAACTATTCCTGAGGCAAAAGTACATGATCCTTCACCATACTTCCACTTATCATATATTTTCCTCTTGAAAACATGATTACTGACTAAGTCAACGCCCACCTTGACAACGCCTAGTAATATCAAGTATTTTAGTCGTTGTTAGGCCCTATTCTTGGTGAAAGTATATCATAGATGTATTGGTATTTCTCACTTTTTATGTTAGTGCTTGTGTGCAAGAAAATGTTAAAAACAGGGACTAAAACCGGACAAAATGGAAGAAGTCTGGATCAAGGCCATATTAGTTGAATTAACACGTGTGCCGTGGGAATAGAGGCATGCACGTCGTGCCACGTCAAGGATCAGGCGATTCAAAAAGCGAAAAACGGGGATAAGGCTATACGCGTGTTGCGGCTTTAGGCTTTGCGCGCCACGGGTCAAAAGGTTTCTCAAGTATAAATAGAGGTCTTTAGGTCGAAAATTGGAGGCGAAGATCTAACCCTAAGGTGGACTTAAGGCTTCTTTGACTCAAGTTTCGGAATTTCAGCAACCAGTCTTGGTATTTCTTATGTTTTCACTTTTTGTTTAATGTTCTTTAGTTTAAATTAGCTTCTAGCCTAGTGTTTCTGGATTGTTCAGATCAGTAGCAGTAGTCTAGGGTTGTTTATTTTGGATTTCAATAGATTGGATATTTTGTTTTGGTTTTTAATTGAAGTAATCATTCGGTTCATGGTTTAATTGCACTTTTAGCTTTAATTGTGTTTGGATGCTTGTTTGATTTGATTGGATGGTTTGTTTGCTTCTGGATTCTGAACTTAGCTATTGATTTCAGTAAGTATTTTTAGTCTAGGATTGGATTTGGTTTAATTTAGTTTATGTTTGAATTGGATTTTGGAATTGTCTTTGGAATTGTGTTTTTGTTTGATTTTTGGAAAAGTAGAACGAGTCCCTCTGGCTGTAGCGTGACACAACAGTTGGTAAGCTATCGTCTTATCTTGACCACCAAACTCCCATAGATCGACCATTGCTACCGCTATACTAGTGTGTGTGAGGTTTATTTTCTTACTTTTCACCGCATAACGACCCCTGCGTTGTCACACTTCTCACGAAATTTTTGTTTTGTAAATAAAAGGACCAAGATCCTATTAAAGATCTCCCTCAAAATCTTTGACAATATTTCAAACATAGAGGCTGACAACCTCTCCTCCGAGCAGGGTATCTAAATCCCCTCGATGGTTTAAGGATATTCATCCTTCATCTAAAATGGGTTTAAACACCTCGCTTGGACGAGTGAACTAATATGCTAAAAGGTGTATTGACAATCCCCTTGTAACTAGCCATATCCTAGATCTAAGAATAATTCCAATGACATAACATTTTCATATTATACACTCGTTTGGGAACAACCCCAGTATGCTCTTGGGAATATTCCAAGTAAGATCCTTGGAACATCCCAAGTGGGATCTTAGGTACATCCCCAGTAAGATCTTAGGCACATCCCAGTAGGATATTGGGAACATCGCCAATTCTCGGGAACATCCCCAGTAGGATCTTGGGAACATCCCAAGTAGAATCTTGGGAACATCCCCAGTAAGGTTTGGGAATATCCCCAGTAAATCTTGGAATTCTTCCAGGGAAAACTTGGGAGTATATCCCAGGAATCACAAGTAACCTTGACAGGAGCACCCACTAAGCACTATGGGAACTACTTATAATGAATCTTCAAAGCCTCTTCACATATCTTGAATGAATATCCAGATTCCGTCAAAGTGACAACGCCTAGTGATATCAAGTATTTTAGGCGTTGTTGAGCCCTGTTCTTGATAAAATTATATCAAATATGTCTGGGTATTCTCACTTTTCGTGCCAGGACTTGTTTGGAGAAAAAGAATGGAAACAGGGACTAAAAGCGTGCAAAAAGGAAGAAGTTGGAAAGAATGAAAAATCAAGGAAACTCGTACGCGCGCCGCGGATACATCATCTGCGCGATGCGGGCTTAAGGCGGTGGAACACATTCAAATGCCGAAGAAACGGGAAAAGATCAGTACGCGCGTCGCGGATTTCACTTCTGCGCGGTGCGGCTGCGGGAAATTTGCAAGTATAAATAGATGCATTTCCAGCCGAAAACGCTAGCAAAGACCGGGTGTAAAATCGACCTTGAAGCTCTTTGACTCCAAGAATTCGTTTCGGCAACTTCTTAAGTGGTATTTTCATGTTTTGGATTTTATTTGTAATTAATTAGTTTGAATTAAGCTTGGTTTTGTATCTTTGGGAGTGACAACCATTGATATTAAGCTTTGGCTTCTGTTTTAGTCTCATTTTGTTACTGTTTGGATGTTTGGATTCGGATTTAGTGAATGAAAATCATTTGGTTACATTTAATATTAGTATTTCGGTGTTTTTATGCTTGTGTTTGGTTTTGGATGTTTGATCTTTGTTTGGATATTGTTTGACCTTGTTGGGACTGTTTTCCTTTGCTGAAATCAGTAGCTAATTAGGTTAGTTTGTAGGCATTAAACCTTGGCTAGTAACTGTTGAGTAGAACTTTAGTTAGTGGCTAGTTTATGCTTTGCTTGGTTTTGCTAGTTTGGATGCCTTTGATTGCTTCTGATTCAGAGATGTACTTCTGATTTCAGAAAGTGACTAGGTTCATTTGAGCTTAGCTTAGCTTGGCTTGAGTGTGTTTGATCATTACTTTAGTTTATTAGTGATTAGGAAGGTAGAAACTAGATCCTCCGACGGTAGCGTGACACTACTAGTTGGTAATCTCTCATTTAGTCTAACCACGAAGCTCCTGTGGATCGACCCTGACTACCACTGTGCTAGTGTGTGTTAGGTATTTTTCTTTATTTTTGACCGCACGACGACCTAGGCGTGTCAAATTTTGGCGCCGTTACTGGGGAGCTGTGAGCTTAGATTAGGTGATTTGTAGGACTTAGTTTCTGATTTTGATGTTGATTTTTGTTTGCTGATTTTTGGTATGTGTACATCCTTATAATGGGTGATTACATGTACCCGGATCAGTATGATTATTATGAAAATCCAGCCGACACCTATTACGAGGATGATTGTTATAATGGATCATTCGATGACAATGGATGGCGGACCGAGGAGTCATCTCAGCCTGAGAATTCTGTAACTTGGGCCCAACTTTGGGTATTCATGTATAACAACTACCATGAGCAGAAGGACCAGGCTGAAGCTCTTGAAAAAGTGCAAGCTTCTTTAGATAGGTTAGAGGAAAGTTGGAAATGTTCACCACCTTCGCCAGAACCGGAGGCAAGTGATTTTTATACCAATAATAATGTGTGTGAACTTCATCACCTGAATATGTGATGGAAGGGCATACACCGTGGGAAAGTCAAGAGACCACTGAGAGGGTCGAAAATGTTGTTGAGGAAGAGGTTGTAGGTCACAATGCTACCTCTGACTCAACAGCTTTTGATTTTTTTGAAAATGTTGATCTGGTGATGTGTGAATCTGTACCATCACCAGACAATTTGGTTGTTGAGAATGTTGTGGAGGGGGCTGTAAGTGACAGTACAGATCCCAGCCCAACAAGTCCTGAAATTGTTGAAATTTTTGATACTATTGGGGAAGGGGGTGTAGATGACAATACTACTCCCGACCTTGTAATTTTTGAAAATTTTGAAAATAAGGATCTGATGATGGGTGACTTTGTACCACCATCAGATCAAATAAGTCACTCACTCTTTGTCCCGATCCACCTGTTGGACGATGATCAAGAAGTTGATGCCGACGAATTGATATTTGAAAACAATAAACATGATTTTATCACCACTCATGATCCATTCATGAATGGAAAATTAGATGTAATCAATACCATCGATGAGGACATATGGAAGCATCCTGATATGTTGCCTTTCAATCCTAGTCTGATTGGAAAATCTTTATTGGCATTGCAAGCCAAAATTGCAAACTGAAAATGGCACGTGGTGCACTGGCAAAATGAAATCTACAAAACAACTACTGGGAGCGGCATTGGGCGCGCCTCACGTCAAGCCAGTGATTTTGAAGATATATAGAAGGAAGGACCGAGCTTGGAGGTTCAAAGCTATCTCCAAGCATTAACGGGAGTTAATTAGAAAGCAGCAACTAGGCAGCAACTGGAGAACCAACAAGCCATTCGACCCAAGAAAATTTGAGGGGCAGTGGGTCAGCGAAAGGACGGTGGAAGTAGAAATGCAGCAGAAACAAATGGCATACGATCCACCGTAGATGTAGAAGGAGTAGTACGTCTGGCTGAAGACGTTAAACTTAGCGCTTGTTGGGAGGCAACCCATCGTGTCATAAGTTAAGATATATTTCTTTGAATAAAATACAAAAATACCTCAATCTTTTTGCAGGTATTAGTAGTTTGAAACAAGTGTGGGGTCATTTGAGAAGTTTTGAAATTTTTGAAGTCCGCGCCGCGGATATTTGAATTACGCGACGCGGGATCGTAAACCAACCCGATGCGCAGGGGTTGATGTGGTGACACGCGCGACGCGCAAAGCGTAAACCCGCGATGTGGTAAACAATCAGTCGGTTTTCTCCTTTATAAGGTAAGCCGTCGCTCACACGACCCACACACAACTCGGAGCTCTGGTAATCGAAATTCTCTTGCAATTTTTCTTGCTCATTTTGTTCCCACTGCCAAGGTACGCTATTCTAACTATCTATTACTCGTTAAAACTAGTGATTAGGTAGTTAATTTTAGTGATTTGCCCAAAATAGTTCAAAACTTAGAATCGCTAATGCTAGCTCATAGGGTGTTTGCTTTGCCAAATGGAGACCCTAGATGAGCTAATTGGCACCTAGGCTATCTTGTGGTGTGATTATATTGAGTTTTAGCAGGTTAAATCGAGAATTTGGATCGGGGTTTGGAAACAGCCGCACGTCGCGCCGCGCCCTTGCTCTTGGGCCGTGCCGCGGTGCGGCAGGGAAGATAAGGACTGATTTTGCAAAATTTTTTGTTTTGTGGCTATATTTTCTTTTTGCAGATGATGTTTAGATTGGAGCATGCTTTCCTCCAGTTCCCTGAGGGACTGGCCAGTTCTGCAGAGTATACTTCATGGAGGGACGCATTGAGGGGTCGCCGGGTTCTCGAGGCGACGGTTATTGATAGAGATATATTGAGGGACGCAAGGCTCTGGGGTGCGATCGAGTCGTTCTTGCATCGCACCTGGACCCATGAGGAGGCATCATTCACTTGCCGAGGATGGGACCGGATCATGGCCACTGACGAGGATGTGGTCTATACGGAGCTTCTCTTGGAGTTCCTGTCTACCATCCATTTCGCTCCCAGGGCATCGGACCCACGATCCAGGCTCATCCGCTTTCGTTTGGGAGGTGTACAGAGGGAGTGCAACCTCAGGGAGTTCGGGAGGCGCACAGACATCTACACTCCGACGGATCTTCAGCACCGCTACTTCACGCAGTTCTTCGGTGCGTGCATCCAGGGGCAGCCAGACCGGGCCCCCAACATGGAGATTTGGACACCGCTGTCTAATGTCATGTACGAGGCAGGGACCTCGAGGAAGAGCCACCTACGCTATCCACTTCACCGCCTCATGCACCGTATCGTCTCCACCTCTATCATGCAGCGGGAGGGAGGCGAGAAGGTGTCGGGCGACGACATGACATTTCTATGGGCTCTCCTCGACCCGTCCCGATTCCTCCATCTCCCCTTCGCCCTCGCGGTCGCTCTCTCCACCCACTCGACAGGCGCCTCCACCAGCAGCCCACTAGCCAGGGGGTATTTTATTACCCGCCTGGCCCGCTCATATGGTATTCTCACTGCCTCCGTGGCAGCCTCCTTGACCGCTCTGCCTCCATCGCGCACTACAGCACGCACTTTGGAGAGGATGTGGCTCATTGAGCAGCAGCGCCCGGGGCAGTTCATCCGGGCACCGACCGAGCCTCTTCAGGCACCTCAGCCCGCGTATGCCCAGCCTGGCAGGAGACGCAAGAGGCCAGAGCCAGCACCAGAGCCGCAGCCACAGCCGCAGGAGGACCCAGCGGCCATCCATCGGTTGGAGGCCCGGGTTGCGAGGATGGAGGACCAGCTCGAGTGGATCGGGGAGGTACTTTTGGAGTTGGTCACTCAGCAGGGCCGACACCCCCGACCATTCCCAGCCAGGGCCCATGATCATGAGGTCGGACCCTCCAGGCCACCTGGTAGTGATTGATGTACTTTTTTTCTTTCTTTCTTTTTATATTTTTTGGGATATATGTATAAACTTATGACACTTCTATCTGTATATTTTTGTTCATATTTTATTTGTCATGTTTGCTTTTAATTTGTTTGTTAAGTTATGCATGATATACCAATTTGAGAAGGAGTTGTCTAAGACAAGTGTGGGGTCACCGTGCCCTCTCCATTTGTCTCGACCACCGGCGTGTTCACTGTAGCGCTACAACTCCGGAATAAGAAATTAAGGATCCATCTGTACGCAATTATACCTGTGATATTGAGCACCAAGCAGTCTATCGTCCAAAAAGGGGTAACTCTTTCTTCCTTGTTTTGAAATAATTTTGTACAACAGGGACGTTGTACGGTTTTAAGTGTGGGGTGTGGACGGTCGAAAGAGAATTTTTTGAAATTTTTGCAGAAATGATCAATTTTTTGAAATTTTTGCAGAAATGATCAATTTTTCAATTTTTATCAATATTTTTCAAAATTTTTAATGAATTGCAATTTTGAAATGAATGGTTTGTGATTGTGATAGCATTAGTATTTTTCAAGAAATACTGTTTATTTGTGATCATGCTATTAGTTAGTCAAATAAGTTGAGTTTTACGAGTTTAGAAGATTGAGCTGTTTTAGGATTGGAATTTAGGAAGGAAAAATCAATCTGTGGCCTTTGTTGTTCGAGCCGGTAGGTCTAAAATGGGTGGGCCTTATGCACCTTACCACCTAAGATCGTCTGGTCTGGGATGGTATTTCCGAAAGCTCGCTACACGGACAACATCGAAAGTCATGGACAATTCCTTAATGGCCTTTTGAATCTGAATAAGTAAGTACACTTCATTGTGGACAGAAAGTTTGTAATCAAGGGTTCTCTAGAAAGCCATGAATTCTAAAGAACAATTCAATTATGTTTTCGCGAACTATTCCACTCTAACTCAATGAGCAATAAACATTGAAACTGAACACAGTAAAAAATTGTTTGATTCTTTATTATAATTTGTTAAAAACTCTCTTGCTTGGGGACAAGCAAGGCACAAGTGTGGGGTGTTTGACAACGCCTAGTGATATCAAGTATTTTAGGCGTTGTTGAGCCCTGTTCTTGATAAAATTATATCAAATATGTCTGGGTATTCTCACTTTTCGTGCCAGGACTTGTTTGGAGAAAAAGAATGGAAACATGGACTAAAAGCGTGCAAAAAGGAAGAAGTTGGAAAGAATGAAAAATCAAGGAAACTCGTACGCGCGCCGCGGATACATCATCTGCGCGACGCGGGCTTAAGGCGGTGGAACACATTCAAATGCCGAAGAAACAAGAAAAGATCAGTACGCGCGCCGCGGATTTCACTTCTGCACGGCGCGGCTGCGGGAAATTTGCAAGTATAAATAGATGCATTTCCAGCCGAAAACCCTAGCAAAGACCGGGTGTAAAATCGACCTTGAAGCTCTTTGACTCCAAGAATTCGTTTCAGCAACTTCTTAAGTGGTATTTTCATGTTTTGGATTTTATTTGTAATTAATTAGTTTGGATTAAGCTTGGTTTTGTATCTTTGGGAGTGACAACCATTGATATTAAGCTTTGGCTTCTGTTTTAGTCTCATTTTGTTACTGTTTGGATGTTTGGATTCGGATTTAGTGAATGAAAATCATTTGGTTACATTTAATATTAGTATTTCGGTGTTTTTATGCTTGTGTTTGGTTTTGGATGTTTGATCTTTGTTTGGATATTGTTTGACCTTGTTGGGACTGTTTTCCTTTGCTGAAATCAGTAGCTAATTAGGTTAGTTTGTAGGCATTAAACCTTGGCTAGTAACTGTTCAGTAGAACTTTAGTTAGTGGCTAGTTTATGCTTTGCTTGGTTTTGCTAGTTTGGATGCCTTTGATTGCTTCTGATTCAGAGATGTACTTCTGATTTCAGAAAGTGACTAGGTTCATTTGAGCTTAGCTTAGCTTGGCTTGAGTGTGTTTGATCATTACTTTAGTTTATTAGTTATTAGGAAGGTAGAAACTAGATCCTCCGACGGTAGCGTGACACTACTAGTTGGTAATCTCTCATTTAGTCTAACCACGAAGCTCTTGTGGATCGACCCTGACTACCACTGTGCTAGTGTGTGTTAGGTAATTTTCTTTATTTTTGACCGCACGACGACCTAGGCGTGTCACAAAGACTTACGTCGGCATCTGGAAATATCAAAAAGAGATGATATACTCAAAACTCATGCTAATGATTAACTGTTAAGATCCTCTCAGGATCCTTCGAAGGATCAATCCAGGTTTTATCTAAAGCCTACTATTTTATAAATGTAGTCTTATAGGATAATTCATATTCACTAAACACTCACCTTGAAACCAAATGCATTTGAACATATTGTGGAAATCAGAATTCACGATGATAACTGCTAACACTAAAGGAGTATTAAGTACAATGATAACACTGTTAGTTCCCCACTAATGGAATTTTTAAGGGATTAAATGGTTTTACGAAAACAATGTTTAGTTGTTAACATCACCTTGAAGTATGATTGCTTTTAAATAAAAATCTTTCTATGCTCCCTTCAGTTTAAATATAACCTTTTAACATCTATTCTCAAAATTGTGTAACATTAGGTTTTTCAAAAGTTTTGGCAAAATCCTAAAAGGTGTTAAGAATAAATTAAGCAAAACATATATAAGGAATATAGTTATCAAAAGCATGTAAAAATATTCACCAAAGTCCAAACCGAGCATGCCATCATCCAGCAAAAAATTGTTCAAGCCCCTCAGGGGCAACACCACCAAAGAAGAAAATAAATTGTCTTATCCCACGCAGGGGTACACCAAGCACAAGTAAAAGAAACTAACAAACTTAATAAGATTTACCATTCTTTTTTGCCTCATCACCTTCCTCCTGACCCTTGCCTTCAGCTCCACTCTCGCTCACCTCCATAGGAGCATTATCTTTCTTCTTCTTCTTCTCAACTTTCTTTTCGCCTTCTTCACAATGGTCTCGCTGGAAACCCCTTCACCCGCATCTGCCATCAGCTTGTTTAGGGATTCCTATAATGCCTCGATATCTTACTGCTTGTTGTTTCCCGACAACGTCATCTGCAATCTTCAAGCAAGCTTACAACATTGACACAGTGGCAGATATCTTGGCTCCCTAGGTGATCGTCTATGCTTCCTCCTTAAACCTAGCTTCCTGATCAGCCATCTCTTTTGTCAAACGCAGACTCTCGACCTGCAACTCTTTGATCATCTTCTCTTTTTCCCTGACCTCCTTCCTCTATCCCCGATACTCGCCACAAAATGGGATGTAAGCTACAAGAAACCAGATAGATTTCTTAAGGAACCTAAGCCAATACAAAAGAAAAGAGTTAAAAATGTTAACACTTACCGACTGCAACATGGCAGCCACTTTGACCTTCACCTCTGTTGGCTCCATCTCTTCGGTTTCTCAAGGTTGTGGTGTTAAGGGCACGAAAAATAGCAACACAAGTTGTAGTGCAGACCTAAGTCTGGCCGCAACGTTGCGTCGCAACACAACGACAAAAGACCTCCAACATGATCGCCTACGCGTCGGGACCATAGCTCATACGCGTCGCGTAGGGTTGTTTCCAGAAAATCGGATGTCACACGAGTTGTGTTAGTGTATCCTACATTGGTGTGACACGGTCTTATAAAAGTGTATATATGTTGGAGTCTCCCATCTCTCTATAAAGGCTCTTTTGGAGAGACACTCTTATGATCCACATATATTTACATGGTATCAGAGCCAGCGTCCCGCACCATGTAACCTCATCGAGCCTACGTCTCTGAGGGGGAGTGTTAGTGTATCCTACATTGGTGTGACACGGTCTTATTAAAGTGTATATATGTTGGGGTCTCCCATCTCTCCATAATGACTCTTTTGGAGAGACACTCTTGGGATCCACATATATTTACATGTTGGTTTTGCAATCTCCTACGTGAGCTTTACTATACGCACCGCTTTTGTTACACTAGTATATTGTGACAATGCCAATGCTACTTCCAGAAATCCAGTTCAACATCAGTGCACGAAACATATCGAGATCGATATTCATTTGTTGAGGACAAGGTTGTTATGGGGCAAGTTCGAGTTCCTACATCCTTTCATTGTCATAATATGCATATATTTTCACTAAAGGGCTCCCATCCTCATTATTCCTAGACTTCAGATCCAGTTTGAACGTATGTTCGATACTCCTTTTCCCACTACGGCGGGGTGTTAGATGTATATATATATGTGTGTGTGTTACTGTTATATTTGGCCTATCTTATTGTGAGGCATTATCAAATTATGTATGTAGCCCATTTCTCTTGTATTGTATTTATACGTACGCATTGTATCATTAATGTTATTATGGGAAATTATTCATATTAACATAAATGTTTGGATGTTTAGCAGTTTCACCTGTTTTAACGATATATGCAACCGTTCTTTCTTACTAGTATCTTGCTAAACCTTGTTGTTCCACAAAAAACGCCATGACTTGTTGATACTCTTTAATATTCCTTTAGATGTAAAATATGGGTAATTCTAAATGATCAAGCTAGATGTTCCGATAATAGAAACACTTCCATCAGTTTAATAAAATTCATAAAACATCACATAAAAATGTATAATTTATGTATTTATCGGAAAGTTAAAATGTTATGGCTATGTTTTGACCGATTATCAATGCAAATTCATTTGTCGACCTCGACCATAAAATTCAGTTCTTATGTTACTGTAGAATATAATTTAATTTACATATTTGACAAATAACTTTATAATGTTCTCTAAACTGTGTAAAGTGTGTATGGATATTAACATTTTAATTTCCATTTCATCGATATAGCAATTAAAATTTGATTTACTAAAGGGAATCACTAAAACAATTAGAAATGCATAATCATAATTAAACATCATCATAAGGATAACCATGATACCCAACGTCCAGCAAAACAAAATATATAGTTTCTTGGAAATATAACATAGAAACTAAGGAATTCTAAGTTTCTAACATAGAAACTAAACGTTTAAGGACAAACTACTGGGCATATCAGGATGATACTGTAGATTAAACAAGATAATATATGAATCCTAGCTATCATTGCTCTCGTCTTGACTTTTCAATAAATTTTAAACGTTGAAAAATCTTAAAAATGGCCTACCTTTGTTAGGTATGCTGGGTAAAACATCAGAATTAACCTAAGAGTACCCAAGTCGAAGTTCCAAATCTAAATCATCAAACTTCGAGTAAACAAGCGAACCGTTCCCTGACTTCTTGACAATCAGACACTCTTTTTCATGAGAATAATCATCAAACTCATCAACTGTTAGGTCGGAGTTTTTTGATCTCATCGCAGTGAAATTTGCACCATCTGACGGACATAATTTATAATACCTAGGAGCAGAGACTACAAAAGAAGATGAATAAGTGTGTTCTGAAGAGTGGGGTGGGGAGATCAAGGGAGGTGGCTTGGAAGGATATGGGAAGGATCGAAATGGATATGAGGATGTATTTAAACCAAAACTGGTTGCGATGTTAGGGTTAGGGTTTTGATCAAGGTTTAGGCAGGTAGGAACAATAGGAACAAATTTCTGGGGAGTTATTTGTCTTAGCCTCGCTTTTTCCCTCCTATGAACGTTCATGTGACCACCAAGTGCTTGAGCAGATCTGAACTCTCTCTTACAGAAAGTACAAGTGTAAGATCTCGGAGGCCATGTAAACTCACCAAGCAAATCCCCTCTATCACCAAAATTTTCCTGTGCAGTGCTACTTTCCCAGCAAGAATCTGCTGGAGCTTTTCTGTAATTGATAATGGTTTTATTTGTTGACCTCCCTCCATTTTTGTTGTCTTTTTGCCAGTTACTTTTACCCATACTTCCATTTTCCTCCATTGTTGCTCTCGGATCCTACCGACAACACTACAAGATCGAGAGAGATCGAGAGAGAGAGAGAGAGTGAGAGAGAGAAAGGTGATCAAATATGATGCAAGAAGATGGAAATTCCATCGGAGGGGAAGAAGGGGTTGGGACATCTAATCCCTTATGTTTGATGACTACATACTATAAATGGAAATCCTCGTCCGGATCAGGGCTACCTTTTGCAAATATCTAGTACTATCTGGCTGGTGTATCAGTGTTCTTTTCAAAATATTTGTTCCCATTCCCTATGTAAATTTTCATTTATGTTAGGCCAATTAATTAGTTTTGACTATTGTATGGGTGTTACCTCATAAAATTCTGATTAATTCTTCGTTTCTTAAATTTTAAAAATGGTATTGATAAAAAAATCATCATGATATAACATGTGTATACATATGAAGATCAACTCATACAATACATATACTTACACATATATAGGGGTTTTTTAAGATCATTCTTTAAAAATGGTAAACTTTTATTAACCTTTTTTTAAATTAAATAAATAATATAAATTAATTAAATTAAATAACAAATATTAATTAAGCTAAATTAAAAAATAATTAAAAAACACTTTACTAATTAAGTAAATAAAAATACAAACGATAAAAATAAAACGACAAACTACAAATTAAATAAAAACAATAATTAAAAACGAGAAACTACGAACCTTAAAAAATACGCAAAACTACGAACCAGATTTCACGAAAAAAACTTTATGTCTTTTAGCCGTTGTTTTTCTCCACGGACTCGTTGTCTTTTAGTCGTTGTTTTCTATGACATCGGCATTGTATTTTAGAACTATTTTAAATGCTTCCCTCTTGAGACTATCATCCGGATGTGAGGACAAAAACTTTATGTCTTTTCGGTGTTGTTTTTCTTCGCAGACTCGTTTTTTTTCTTTGCGGGCTCGTTGACGATCTTGGCAGGCTCGTTGTTTGTATTCGTATGCTTTTTTTTTCAAACTTCATTTGTGCGTAGAGGTTTAAATTATAATTTTCAAACTCTATACGCACAAGGGAGATGTAGTCACTTTTTAAAGATCCCGTCCCACTAGACGAATACACTTTCCCTTTCCTTTTCGCCGCATCTCTCCCCGTCGGATGGACAAAAGCGGAAAATTCAAGTTCTTCCTCCTTTGCCTCTTACTTTTTAAAATCTAGTTTGATACGAGCGTCCGATGATGTTGTGTAGCTTGTTTCAGACGTTTTCGATCTATTTCTAGTCGGGGCCGCAACTGAAGGGTTTTTAATCAATCAATGAACAAATAAGATCCTAAGTTCACATGCAACCCTAATAAGATCTATGTTTTCTTCTATGAAGATATAAACTAAAACCTAAGGCCAACATTTATTTCTAAAGATCAAATTAAGAATAACCAACCTTTTTGATCTTGTTCTTGAAGCTAGCAGCAAACAGATCCTGTCTCAAATGCAAGTCACACCCAAGCAATGGAGAGAAGATTCCAGCAGAGTAATCACAGAGAGAGGGAGGTGTGAATTATGGGGAGCCAGAGGGTTCCTTTTATAGCCTCCTAGGGTTACACCTGAAACCCTAAGGAGCCTCTAAGTGGGCAAGCCTGTTGACCACTTGGACCAGATCCCTTAAACCCTAATTAAGGTTTTCGCCAACCCTAGAGGAGGCCTCCAGGTTGGCGCCACTTTTAGCCCCTGGCCACTGGTTTGCCAGTTATTCAACTATTGAATAAATACAAACCAGTCCCTGCACTTATAATTAATTTATTTAATCACTAAATTAAATCCAATTAATTCTAGATTAAATGTTCATTAATTATTATAGTCTCTGATTAATATATTAACACTTAAATATATTAATAAACTATTTATTTATTCATATTGATTTATTAAACAATTAATAAATCAACCTTTCTCTCTAATGAACTCTACATCAATCCTCCAGCTATGAGGGCAATCCAAATGGACTTTGCTTCAATTAACAAGTTAAATACAATTACAAGTTATGACTTAGACACCAAATCCAACAGTCTCCCACTTGGATAAGTCTATGACTTTAATTGTCCATTTCCCTTCTGATTAATCTCGGTTTCCTAGAAACCGTTCCTGAACTCTAACCTAGTCAGTTCTGTCCAAAGATAAGTGATCAGATGATCCTCCGTCCAACAAGATATTTTCAGACTCAAGACATGGATTAATATCATTCTTGGTCTGATATTCTGTTTCTCGATTTTTGATTTGCTTATGACTTTAAGACTGCTAATTGAACACATCAATTCAGTCCCGGTTGGCCAATACTTTCAGTCAACTTCAAAATCATCGAGAGGCTTACAGATATCTGATTCCCCATCGGGTTAGGGGATGGATAAGTTTTGACTTATATCTCTGTATCTTTTACCAGTTAGAATACTCACAACAGTGCGTTTTATAACACCGAGTTACCGGCGCGTTTTCGCATTATCAATGAGTAACCGACTTGCAAATTACAGATCACATCTCTCCACTTAAAGATCAAAGGATATTATCGTCTTAACATTGCTCGTGATGTAATCCATGAAGCAATCTGTTAAGCGCGAGTTTATCTAATTCTCAAATCTCTATTTTCTAAGTACTCATGAATGTTGTAGCAGTCTTACTGCAATGTCTAACTCCTTAGACAATCTACAACCGATTCATGATAGTCTTCGTTCACTGTTACTCCCTAACAGTGTGATCGACTGTGGAAATTTAAATAATCTAATTACTTAGGAAGTTAAACATGCAAATATAGAAACACAATAATAAACAATTGACAGAGGCAGTGACAATACTTATTTATAAATATCTATTATAAAATCACCAAGTCAATTACATTTATATCGTTACAAGTTCCAAAATCTATCTAATTACTAAAACTAATATCATCCTTCAGTCCAATGCTCCGAGCATGCTGATTGTGCTTGATCCTGCTCAGTGCCTTAGTCAAAGGATCTGTAGGATTGTCTTCTGATGATACCCTCTTAACCAAGAGGTGACCTTATTCTACTTGATGTCGAATATAGTGGTACTTTCTTTCGATATGTCTGGACTTTCAATGGTCTCGCGGTTCCTTTGTCAGGGCAACCGCTCCTTCGTTATCACAGAAAAGTTCCACCAGCTCCTGAATGCTCGGGACAACTCCAAGATCCCCGATGAAGTTCTTCAGTCAAGCCGCTTCCTTAGACGCTTCACTCGCTGCAATGTACTCTGATTCGCACATTGAATCAGCCACCGTTTCTTGCTTGGAACTTTTCCAAGTGACCGCTCCACCGTTCAAAAGAAATACCCAGCCCGACTGGCACCGACCACTGTCCCTATCTGTCTGGAAACTGGCATATGTATATCCACTCACTTTCAAGTCATCACTGCCAGCAAGGACTAATACCATATTCTTTGTCCTTCGCAGATACTTGAGTATGTTCTTAACTGTTATCCAGTGTGCCTTTGCAGAATTACCCTGGTACCGACTAACCATGCTCAATGCAAAGGATACGTCGGGGCGAGTACATGTCATAGCATACATGATCGATCCTACTGCCGAAGCATAAGGTACCCGACTCACAGCTATTTCCTCATCGGTACTCGGACACCGAGTCTTACTCAATTTAGCATTACTCTGGATTGGTAGCTCTCCCTTTTTGGAATTTTCCATGTTAAACCTTTTTAACACCTTTTCCAAATATGTACACTGGCTCAGGCCTATTAATTTTCTTTTCCTATCTCTCAGTATTCTTATCCCGAGAATGTAAGCAGCTTCTCCAAGGACTTTTATGGCGAAACACTTCCCGAGCCAAGACTTGACATCTTGCAAGGTCGGAATGTTGTTTCCCATGAGCAGTATACCATCAACATACAGCACAAGAAAAGTGACTATACTCCTACTAGCCTTGACATATACACAGGCCTCATCTTCACTCCTAGAGAAGCCAAACTCTTTGACTTTCTCATGGAAGCAAAGATTCCAGCTGCGAGATGCTTGTTTCAATCCGTAGATTGATCTCTCAAGCTTACATACTTTATCAGGATGCTTTGTGTCTACAAAACCTTCTGGCTGATTCAGGAAAGCGGTTTTGACATCCATCTGCCAAATTTCATAATCATGAAACGTAGCTATGGCAAGCATTATCCTGATTGACTTAATCTTGGCTACTAGTGAGAAGGTTTCATCATAGTCAACCCTCGGGGTTTGAGTGAATCCCTTCGCAACCAGCCGTGCTTTATAAGTATGTACTTTACCATCCATGTTGGTCTTCTTCTTGAAGATCCACTTGCACCCGACTTTCTTTCGACCCGGCACATTGTCAACCAAGTTCCAAACTTGATTGTCATATATGGACTTGATCTCGCTGTCCATTGCCTCTTTCCACTTGGCAGACTCGGGGCCCGCCACCGCTTCATGGTAGTTAGCTGGATAATCAAAATTAGTCAATGTACGATCACTGACCAACGTGTCACCGTCCGAAGTAATATGGAAACCATAAAACTCGGAAGGCATGCTAACTCTACCCGAACGTCTAAGAGGTAATGAGATATCGGTTGGTCCAACAGGAACTTCTTCCTCTTATTGGTGGCTAGTTTCTCCTAAGGTTGGTTCATCGGGCGTCTCCTGAATTTCTTCGAGATCGATTGTGCTCCCACTGTCCTATTTGGAAATGAGTTCTCTCTCTCGAAAGAACCCTCGTCTTGCTACAAAGACCATGTCCTCGCTCGGTCTGTAGAACAAGTATCCAAAAGACTGTTTCGGGTATCCGATGAAGAAACACATCTCACTTCTTTCCGCGAGCTTGTCATGAGTTTCTCGTCTTACGAAAGCCTTACAGCCCCAGACTTTGATGTGTGCCAACGAGGGAACTTTCCCCGTCCACATATCATGCGGTGTTTTTGCAACCTTCTTGGTTGGGACAAGATTTAGGATATGGGCGGCAGTCTCTAAGGCATACCCCTAGAAATGGATTGGAAGCGAAGCTCGACTCATCATGGAACGGACCATGTCCAACAAGGTTCGGTTTCGCCTTTCAGCAACACCATTTAACTGAGGTGTTCTTGGAGGCGACAACTGCGAAACAATTCCACATTCCTTGAGATAATCGAGAAACTCGATACTAAGATACTCATCGCCTCTGTCGGATCTAAGCATCTTTATCTTTCTGCCCAATTGATTTTCTGCTTCATTTTTGAACTCTTTGAACTTTTCAAAGGTATCTGACTTATTCTTGATTAAGTAGATATATCCATATCTATTAAATTCGTCAGTAAAGGTCACATAGAAACGCGTGCCATCTTTTGTGGTTGTACTGAAGGGACCACACACATCTGTGTGTATGATATCCAACAGACCTTCACCTTTTTCAAAGGAACCTTTGAATGGTGATTTTGTCATCTTGCCAAGCAAGCAAGATTCGCATACATCATCCGACCCGTGGTCAAATGATTCCAACACTCCATCCTTTTGGAGTTGGGCGATGCGTTTCTTGTTGATATGGCCAAGGCGACAGTGCCACAAACACGCCTTTTCTATACCGCTTGAAGAGTCAATAGCTAAAACATTCTGACCATAATTATCAACACACATAATAGATTCATATACTCCATCACAAGGCGTAGCATTAAAAATAAAAACATCATTTTTGAAAACTGAAATTGAACCATTAAATTTATTAAATTCATAATAAAAACCTTGTTTGAACAATGCATGAAAGGAAATTATGTTCTTTGCCATATCAGGCGAATAGCAACAATTATGTAAATCTAAACAACTCCACTACTAAGCACTAATCTATAGACTCCGATCTTGGTAACAGGTGACGTTCGCTAATTGCCCATGACCAGGTTCAATCTACCATGCTCCAGCTCCTTACTTTCCTTTAGGCCCTGCAAATCAGAACAGATATGAAAACCACATCATGTATCAAGGACCCAAGAACAGGAAGAAGATGAGTTATCAGATATAGAATATGTACCTGCTTGTGATGTCTTTACTTTGCCATCCTTGACGACTTGCAGATACCTGGGGCAGCTTCTCTTCCAGTGACCCTTTTCCTTGTAGTAAAAACAGTCAGCTTCTTTGGGATTCGTGACGTGTTGAATGCCGGAAGACTTGGCTCTCGGGGCACTGCTAGATGACCCGACATGAGTCTTTTCCCTCCAACTTTGCTTCGGAGGGCCCTTCCGTTTCTTTCCCTTGCCAGAGCCAATAGCCAGGACAGGCGGGTTGACAGGAAGCAGACCTTTTCCCTTCATCCCGTCTTCAATAGTATGAAGCATGCGGTGTAATTCAGCTAGGGTCGCCTGATTGTTGTTTAAATGATACGCCAGTGTGAACTGGTCATAAGAACTGGGTAAGGAGTTTAGCACTATGTCAACAGCTAAATCCTCATGAACAGGCATTTCCAGCTTCCTAAGCCTCTCTATGTAACCATGCATCCTTTGCACATGAGTGCAGATGGACTCTCCATCTTTAGCCTTGCCGTTAGTGAAAGCTTTTACAACCTCACGCCTTTCGATACGCTCTTTCTTGCAGAACTTTTCCGCGAGCTCTTTGTGCATCTCGTAAGGCCAATAGTCCTCATAGATACGTTGCAGTTCAGGGTTCATGGTAGCGATCTTGATGCAGGCCACTTTGGTCGTATCATTTGAGTGTTTGGTGTACGAGACGACTTTCTAGGGAGTAGAGGTATCTGGGTCAACCTCAACAAGCTCGGTTTCCAGAACATACTCTTTGTGTTCAAACCTTAGAGCCATTTTGATGTTGCGGATCCAGTCATTGTAATTCGTGCCGTCCAACGTCACTTTGGAGCACAATGACAGAATCGAGGTGACATTACCGGGGTTCGAGTGGGGGGCGGTTTGTTCAAAAGACATCTATATAAGAAGAAAGGTAGTTTTAATTAGACATTAATAATAATCCTTATATTCACCCATGAATAAATATAAGGCTAGGATCCTTATATCGAAGAGGGATTCCGTAATCTATATTGTAAATTTTATAAGGTAGGCGAATGACGATTCAGCCAATTCTACCGCGGAAAAATAATCTAATTATAATGGAATTCCTAGTTTCTTTTGAGATTTATTGAACTTTTCAATAGCATGTTTTAATCTCGGGAATGCCCCACTGTTTGTGACTGGGATACCGAGGATCACAAACCGGATGTGAATAACCATGCAAATTCGCTCGGTACTCTCGAAATCAATTGTCATCTCTAATTAACGTGCCAGTTAACCACACACGCTCCGTTAATAATGACAAAATCGAGAAACCCATTGCGACTCTTTGCGGACCCCAGTTGGCGTGCCGGTAAACCATACACGCTCCACCAACGTCCCACAAAGTGCAATGGGCAATTCCATGGATTAGCATAAATTCACATTTTTGAACCTAAAGTAACTAGATTGGGTTTTGTTCAAGGTTCTAGTACTTTCAATTGTAGCATTATACTTTTAAGAGGCTTAGCGGTTCTATCAAGCACGTTCGGCTAATGACACTTTGACATCGCAGCGGTCGTCATGCGGTCAAAAATAAGAAAATACCTAACACACACTCTTAGCATAGTGGAAGTCAGGGTCGATCCACAGGAGTTACGTGGTCGAGGCAGGTGACAGATTACCAACTGCAGTGTCACGCTACTGTCAGAGGACCTAGTTCCTAACTTTTGACAACTAATCCCAAAAAAGCATAAAATAAAACAATTCCAAGCAAACATGAACTAAACTAAACTACTAACCAAACCTTGTTACTTACTGAAATCAGAAGTACATCTCCAAATCAGAAGCAAACAAAGGCAAATCAAACATCAAACACAATCCAAACATCCAACAATTCATTCACAAGCATAAAACATCGAAAAGAAGCAATTACTTGTAACCAAATGATTCATTAACTCAAAACTCAGATCCAATGACACAAATAGTAACCAAAAGATCCAAAAACATAAACTAAAACTAAATATCAATTGTTTTCACTCCCAAAGATACTAGCCAATGATTACTAACTATTTAACTATTTATTAGGCGTTGTCAAACACCCCACACTTGTGCCTTGCTTGTCACCAAGCAAGAGAGTTTTTAATAGATTTTAACTAAGACTCAAACAATTTTTGACTGTGTTCAGTTTCAAAGATTATTACCTTATGAGTTAGAGTGAAATAGTTCGTGAAAACATAATCGGAATGTTCTTTGGAATTCATGACTTTCTAGAGAACCCTTGATTACAAATTTTCTGTCCACAATAAAATGTACATACTCATTCAGATTCTAAAGGCCATAAAAGAACTATCCATGACTTTCGATGTTGTCCGTGTAGCGAGCTTTCGGAAATACCATCCCCGACCAGACGATCTTACGTGGCAAGGTGCATAAGGCCCACCCATTTTAGACCTACCGGCTTGAACAACAAAGGTCACTGATTGACAATTCCTTCCTAAATTCTATCCTAAAACAGTCCAATCTTCTAGACTCATAAAACCCAACTTATTTGACTAAACTAATAGCATGATCACAACTAAATAGTATTTCTCGAAAAATACTAATGCTATAAACAATCACAAACTATTCATTTCAAAATTATAACCTATTAAAAATTTTGAAAAAGTTGCTAAAATTTTGAAAATCGGTCATTTCCCGCAAAAATTTCAAAAATTACTCTTTCGACCGTCCACACCCCACACATAAAATCGTACAACGTCCCCGTTGTACAAAAATTATTTAGAACAAGGGAGAAAGAGTTACCCCTTTGGACGGTAGATCGCTTGGTTGGTGCTCTGTGTCACAGGTACAAATACGAACAAAAAGGTCCTTGATTTCGCATTCTGGAGTTGTAGCGCAACAGTGAACATGCCGGTAGTCAAGACAAGTGGAGGGGGCACGGTGACCCCACACTTGCTTGAAACAACTCCTCCAATTTTGGTATCACATGCATGACTCATAAAAAACATTAAATGCAAACAAAATAAAATAAAGGGAAACAAAAAACAAAAAAATGTACAACAAACTAGCTTTATGTGTTGCAGATAGCCGCGGCGCGTGATTGAAGTGCGCGCGTCGCGGTAATTACGAGAGTTGAAACTACCGTCAAATGGGAAATGACCGCGGCACGCCTTATAAGAGTGCCGCGGTGCGGTAATTTCAGCAGATTCGCCCAATTTCAAACACTCACAATAAAAGATTCAACACAAAATCAACTAGCTTTTATTACTTCCTAATGCCACAAAAAGCTTTTTTTTTAACCCTAAACAAATTTTCCTAGAAATTATTAACAAATTGTTCAACTATTCCTAACCTAAAAATGCAAAAACAAATGTACCAAAAATTCAGAACAATTACATCAATCCTTTTTAGTCATGGGCAGTATCATCATATTCTCCTTCTTCTGGATCCGTTTCTTCCATGGGTTCTTCCTCCTCCTCCCCTCTGAGTGGCGGCTGAGGTCTCGGCAGGGCACAGTTGTTCTTTTCAAGAAGTGCAACAACACAATCCGCTAACCAAAGAAGCTGTGTCTATGTGTTCTCCGATATCCTGTCCACCTCATGCATTGCAAAATATCGAACCTGATGCTCCCGCATGTGTGATTCCATACTCCTCTGGAGTGCTTTTACTTCGTCCGCGAGGAATCGGGACTCCATGGTAGCTGGTGATAGACCACGGGGTAGACTGGTGGCTGACTTTAACCTCTTTCTAGATGTAGACAGCTCGGACCGGAGCGCCGGGAAGGGCATGCAATCAACAGATGTGAGTCCATCGTCCACATAGATAACCTCCCACGAGGTAGTCACAGGCGGGCAAAATGGGATTGGAGGTATAACCTCCAATCCATCAGTCGTGTGTGCAGATAATAACCCAATCGAGTCCGCCAATCGTGTGATAAAATGCCCCCCCCTCCCAATGCGGTATATTTCATAGGCGCATCGGTTATATGTTTGAAGTAATCGGCAACGAAATACGGGATGTTACAAGTCTCAAGCATCCTCGTTGCTGTCCACATTAAATGCAACTCTCGGGGCAACACTTTCTCCTCATCTGCGCGAGGCCATAGCATGGTTGTTATGAGCCGGTGTAACATACGGTGTGCTGGCAGATGCATGTAACACTCCCGCACAGTATTTTCATGATACCGGTTGGAAGATATCGTGCTCCAATACTCAGCTGGTGAGAAAGAATCACCCAAGGTACGGCTGGCTCGTCTGTGAAACGTCCCAAACACCGGTGTCTGCGACTCCTCTTCTGTATATAACCCAATGTGGTACCCGAATTCCCGTAAGGTACAACTACGATCGTGATTTCCCAGACGAAATCGAACCGTCTCCAAAGCATCCATACTAGTCTGCTTGTGATCAAAATTATAGCTGGCAAGGAATTGCAGGAGGACCTCGCGGTATACGGGTTCGTTCAGTTGCATTGCGTTTTGAAGTGCCCTGCAGGTGTAAGTTAGCTCCCCTGCTTCGTAGCCTCCCTGGACTAGCCAGTCCTTTAAGTGATCCAGAATCCCTGATTCCCTGGTCAACTCCCAGTTGACCGTGCGGGATGGCAGTATACGTTTATGTTGACACACACCCCGGCGATTGAGAAAGCTAGCCGCACGTACTCTATCGGTTTGTGTAGTCAAAGAATTCCAATCAATCGATTCAGAACTACCGGATGAAGACATAATGCCTGCAGAATGCATAAAAAATTGACAATTAATGCACTGTCCAGCGTTCGACGCGGCGCGCGTAAGACATACCGCGACGTGTAATATGAACATTTGTATTCCGCGTCGTGGTCTGTAACAGTCCGCGGCGCGGCGAACGATTTCACCCAAAAATCAACGATTATGTCTATTGTAAACCAGTTATCTTGAATCTAAGAATTGGGTTTTATGGAGTACAGCAGCCTAAGCCTAATTTCACTATTAATTTTAACAGATAATTGCTACATTACGATTTACAGAGGCTTTTTGTCATAGTCCAAGACTTCAAAAGAAAAGAGAAGAAAGAGTATACTTACTTGATTCTGCTGTGAAGAATACGACGATGCAGATGAGTAGATTGCACTAAAGATTTGTCACGGTAAAGAATGCAATGAATTAATCAGTTTGGATTATATACAGGTGTGGAGGTTTTGGAATGGAGTTCAAACTCTGTTTTTGGTGATTATCTCTAAATTCAAATTAAGATAAGATCGCGGCACGGGAAGCTTCTATCTGCGTCACGTATAAAAATCTGATTTAATTATACTCGCGAAAACTAAACACGCGCGACGCGGATCCTAGGATCCCGCGTCGCGGTGTTGCAAAATTACCAAAATGACCCCACACTTGCTCTTTCCTTACCGTGACCAATTGAGTGTAATTGTTATTATTAAGAAGATGTAATTATACTAATGACGATCGGGTTGCCTCCCGACAAGCGCTAAGTTTAACGTCTTCAGCCGGACATGCACCTACCTGACTTATGACGTATACACAGGGTTGTCTGTCACGAATTCCACCGTCTCTACTTCCAATTTCTGAATTGTGCCTGAGATGACATAGGGTTTAAGTCTATGTCCATTGACTTTAAATGGTTGTCCGCCTTTGAAATCCCGAATCTCTATTGCACCATAATCTGTGACACTAACCACTTCGTAAGGGCCATTCCACTTACTCCTCAGTTTCCCGGGAAACATCTTCAACCGCGAGTTGTACAGCCACCATTTTTGGCCAACTTCAAAAGTTTTCAACCTGAGCTTAGCGTCGTGATACCGCTTCATTTTCGACTTGTATGTAGCCGCATTCTCGTATGCTTCGTCTCGTAGCTCCTCCAACTCGGACAGCTGTAATTTCCGTTCTTTTCCAGCTTCAGTGTAATCCATATTCACTTGCTTGATTGCCAATAAGGCACGGTTGGCGAGTTCCACAGGCAAGTGACAGCCTTTTCCGTAAATCAACCGATACGGAGTGGTTCCGATCGGTGTCTTATAAGTAGTTTGGTATGCCCACAACGCATCATCTAACCTTAATGACCAATCTTTCCTGTCGGTTTTGATAGTCTTTTGAAGAATTTCTTTTATCTGCCTATTGGACACTTCCACTTGGCCGCTCGTCTGAGGATGATAAGGTGTTGCAATCCGATGATTGACCCCGTAGTGCTTTAGCAGCCTTCCAAATTTAAAATTCTTGAAATGAGACCCTCCGTCACTTATGATCACTCGTGGAACTCCATGCCTGGTGAAAATGTTTTTCTTGACGAATTTACACACCACATGGTGGTCATTCGTGCGGGTTGCCTCTGCCTCGATCCATTTAGACACATAATCCACTGCTACCAGAATGTAAACATAACCATGTGACGTGGGAAATGGACCCATAAAGTCAATTCCCCAGACATCGAAAATGTCCACTACCAAAATTGGGTTTAAAGGCATTTGATCCCTTTTCGATATGTTTCCCAGCTATTGGCAGTTGAGGCATTCCTTAGCAGTTTTATATGCGTCTCTGAAGATGGTTGGTCAGTACAATCCAGATTCTAGAACCTTATACCCTGTCTTTTTACGGCTGAAATGCCCTCCTCATGCTGATGCATGACAATGTCCCAATACCTCCTCGATTTCGCTATCAGGCACACATCGATGAATTATTTGATCTTCACCTACCTTGAAAAGGTCAGGGTCGTCCTAAATAAATCTCTTTGCATATGTGCGGAACTGCTTTTTCCTTTGTTTAGTCCAATGTTTTGGCATTGCTCCCGTGGCCAGAAAATTCACATAATTCGCGTACCATGGAGCTCCAGTAAGTTCTAGCAGCTGCTCATCTGGGAACGAATCCTTAATTCCTGCTTCCAATCCTTCTGTTGGCAGTCGAGAAAGATGATCTGCCACTACATTCTCTGCTCTCTTATTGTCCTTGATTTCCATATCAAATTCTTGCAACAGAAGTATCCATCTGATCAATCTTGGTTTAGACTCCTTTTTCGCTAGCAGGTGTCAAACAGCACTGTGGTCGGTATACACCACCACCTTTGATCCCCAGATGTAGGACCTGAACTTGTCCAATGAAAATACTACAGCAAGTAACTCTTTTTCGGTGGTTGTGTAATTTAATTGAGCCTCGGAAAAAGTTTTACTAGCATATCATATGACTACTGGCTTCCTATCAATCTTTTGACCTAATGCCGCACCAGCAGCATAATCACTAGCATCACACATAATTTCAAAAGGTTGGGTCCAATCAGGAGGTTTTAGAATGGGGGCTTCGACCAATTTATTTTTTAAAATGTTAAATGCTTTTACACATTCTTCATCAAAAATAAATGGTGCGTCTTTCAACAAAAGGCCACAAAGAGGTTTGGAGATGGTACTAAAATCCTTAATAAATCTATGGTAAAAACCAGCATGACATAGAAAAGATCTAACCCTTTTCACAGATGTCGGGGGTGGCAATGTGGAAATAACCTTAACCTTAGCACGATCTACCTCAAATCCTCTCTCAGATACAACATGCCCTAAAACTATTCCTTCTCTAACCATGAAATGGCTTTTCTCCCAAGAAAGCACCAGATTAGACTCAACACATCTTTGTAACACCTTTTCCAATTGACTCAAGCAGGCTTCAAATGTTGATAAAAAAATCAAGAAATCGTCCATGAAGATTTCCAAAGCGTCACCAATCATGTCGGAGAATATCGCCATCATACACCGTTGAAATGTAGCAGGAGCATTGCACAACCCAAATGGCATTCAACGAAACGCAAAAGTACCATATGGACATGTGAATGTGGTCTTTGCTTGATCCTCCGGGTGAATGGCAATCTGATTATACCCAGAATAGCCATCCAAGAAACAATAATACTTCTGTCCAGCTAACTTTTCCACGATCTGATCGATGAATGGTAATGGAAAATGGTCCTTAGAGGTAGCGGCATTGAGTTTCCGGCAATCGATACATACTCTCCATCCGGTCATGGGTCTTGTGGAAACTTTGTCACCATCTTTAGTATCCACAATAGTTATTCCAGATTTCTTTGGCACTGTCTGTGTCGGGCTAACCCATTCACTATCAGAGATCGGATATATGATCCCAGCATCCAGCCACTTTAAAACTTCCTTTTTATAAACTTCCTTCAGATTTGGATTCAATCTTCTCTGCGTGTCTCTGGCAGGTTTAGCTCCTTCTTCTGTGATGATTCGATGCATACATGTGGTTGGACTAATTCCTTTTAAATCTGAGATTGTCCAACCAATAGCCTCCTTATGCTTGGACAATATCTTGAGTAATTCCTTTTCTTGTCCCTCTGTCAAGTTTGCTGCTAAAATCACTGGCAAAGTATCCTTTTCTCCCAGAAAGGCATACTTTAAATGAGCTGGTAATGGTTTCAATTCTAGCTTTGGTGGTTCTTGCAATGATGGTTTTAATGTCTTAGGAATCTCTGTCGGTAGCTTTTCTATGTGCGCGCATTCCTCATACTTCGTGCCTCTGTCCCTATCTGCTGCTTCTTCTTGCTTTTCCTGCTCAGCCTCTCCTTCTTCTTGAGTCTCCATCACCTGTGGCTGCAACACTTCTGGCGTATACTGCTGTACTAACTCATCTATGATGTCCACGTGGTAGCATTCTTCATCCTCCATGGTATTACCTTTGGCATTAAAAATGTTGATCTTAGTTTGCCGATGCCCAAAGGAAATCCCCATCTCCCTCATATGACAGTCGATGTTTGCATTAGTCATGGCCAAGAAAGGTCGCCCTAAGATGATTGTCGGTTGCTCTCCATTGGCCGCCTGACGAGTATCCAGAACTAAGAAATCTGCTGGGTAATAGATATCTCTCACCTTAATGATAACATCTGACAACATTCCCCTGGGAATCTTTGTAGACTTATCAGCAAGCTGAATAATTACATCTGTAGATCTTAGAGTACCGAAGTCATACTTGTCAAAAAGTTGTCCCGGTAAAATGTTCACACTCGCGCCTAAATCTAACAGATATCTCTTAATGTGCACATCACCTAAGTCAACAGAGATGAGAGGAACCCCAGGATCCTTCATCTTGGGAGGCAATGCGTCCATTAAAATAGAATTTACATTCTTAGGCAAACTAATCATTTTAGGCAAATGGGACAAGATATGCTTCTTGTGAATGCACATATCCTTGAGAAACTTCCCATAAGCAGGGACTTCCTTGATAAGCTTAACCAATGGAATGTTAACCTTGATTTGACTAAACAGTTCCCACATATCTTCCGCTTGTGGTCCCTTCTTCCCATATGGTCTTTTCTCTGCTTTTCCGAAGCCATGGGGAAAGGAACTGTCCCACTCGTTTCCCCCTTCTCCCATGTACTTGTTTGTTTCTTCTGCTTTGCTTGTTCCTCCTTCCCCTTTTTCTTTTCCTTTTCCAGCTCTTCTTTCTCATCAAAAATTATTTCTACATCACTATCCTCTTCTGCTGGTGGAGCTGTAACCTTGTTATCCACTTTCGTCCCACTCCTGAGTGTGATAACCTCATTCACTTGTACTTTCGCTGGTTGTGTCTTCTCTTGTGCTCTATCTTCCTCCATCTTAATGATCAACTCCCCTAGCCTCAGAATTGCTTTTGAATTGGCATCCTCCACTTCCTGAAGCTTGACTAACATTCCAAAAATTTCCTGCATGCCAATGTTCATACTTCCTACTGGAGGCGTAGGTTGCATCTGCTGCTGCCTTACTGGTGGTTGTCTCACCTCTTGCTGCTGATTGTTTCGGAATAGTCGTGGTGCATTATGGAATTGACCATACCCATGCACTTGACTAATTTCCTCATGAGTCATTGGGCACTCATTGTGATTATGTCCTATTTCACCACATGTATTACATATAACTTGTCCATTCAATACATATGCTCCTTTCTCTTGTTGAAACCTCACGAGCATTTGATTAAACTTCTTAGTCACAGCGCTGAGCTCTTTCTGAATTTCTGTCTTCCACATATTTTTGCTTCAATGTTTGCTACGTAGACTGTATTATCCCTCATGGATCCACTGACCTTAGACCCTAAACTCAACTGCTCTAAGAACTTCCAGGCATCCTCTGGCTCTTGCCACATAAATGTCCCACTTGATGAGGCATTTATCATTGCTTGATGCGTCTCATTTACTCCTTCAAAGAACAATTTCACTTACTGCCATTTAGGAACCTCATGGTGCGGACATGAACGCAGTAACTCCTTTAATCGATCAAACGCTTCGTGAAAAGCCTCTCCAGGCTTCTGCTGAAAGTTTTGAATTACGCATCTAACTTCTGTGGTTTTACTAACTGGATAGAACTCTTGTAAAAATTTTGCCTTAAGTTGGTCCCAACTAGTGATACTATTAGATGGAAGAGATGTGAACCAGTATTTGGCCTTATCCTTTAATGTGAAAGGAAATAATCTAAACCTAAAAGTATCCCTATTGGCATGTCTAGGAGTATTAGCATTTGTGATAGCTATGAACTCATACAAGTGATTGTATGGATCATCAGTCTTATAACCTCTAAATTGAGTTAATATTCCTATCAACTGGGGCCTAATTTCTACTTGAGATTCTATATCATCATGAATGTAAATGGGCGACGAGTCATCGTACTTCAGTGGCTGGAAGTGCGATGCAACCGATTGCCCCCTCGGTTGTGCAAAATACAAGGGTTGAGCAGGATTATCGTAAAAGTGATGATCATTATATCCCTGCTGACCTTGTAGTGGTTGATGCTGCTGTGCTCTTCTTGGAGGTCCCCGACCTCGGTCCCATGGTTGCTGTGGTGCTGTTGGAACCCATCCTTCGTCTTCTTCTTCATCATAACTCTCCTCAGTCTCTTGATACTGGTACTGCTGCTGTAACATCCCAAAACTTTAGGGTAAAATTTAAAAAAAATTTAAACGAACACTTCAATATAAGAAAAGCCACTTAATTAATTTTGACAAAATTCCATAACTTATAAGTTTAATGAAAACATCCCAGGATTAACAAAAGTTAATGAAATCACAACATAGCGGAACATCCATTCAAAAACAATCCTCCAATGAAGCAGCACAGTGTATACACGTCACGCCTTGCCATCCATGGTACCTGATGTACCTGAAACAGTAGTTTATATAGGGAAAGGGTAAGCACGGAGCTTAGTGAGTTCCTCAAAATACCATACGATCCATCACATAACATACAACACACAATAACCATTCATATGTCTGTGAGACTCACGGGCTATCCCTGTTCCGCCTGAAGACTCACGGGCAGTTCCCGTTCTGTCTTATCGCTCGCAAGCTTTTCCCGTTCCGTCTAATGACTCGCAGGCTATTCCCGTTCCGCCTATTGGCTCGCAGGCTATCCCGTTCCGTCCACAAACAATCATTATCATAGCAATAATTCATACAATTACCATAACAGGTAAGACCACCTTAGCCTAACCTATCTTCCTTCCTACGCATGCAATATCACCTATAGTATAGTGAGAAGACTCACCTGATTGTAGTTGACTATATCATTTATCTTTCTCGCCTTTGTATTTCCTTTCAACTTTAACTGTTAACATAATAAGAAATCTATCATTTCTTAATCCTTAACTATATTATAGTCGCATCATAAAACCCTTCAATAATTCCAACATGATACTCCATGATTTATCAAGTAAAGAACGGCCAGGTAGAAGATTAGATGGGGTGGCAGGATTCTTTCAGCATTTTAGCCTTTCGGAAAATCCAACAACCAGATCCCAAGTAATCGGCCTAGTCACCGTCCTCGTAAGTAAATCAATCGGTATTATTTTCAGAATTACGAATTGTTATAATAAGGACGTTTTTAAGGTTTTTGTTTACTATTGTTGGAAATGAATATGTTATACTTATTAAATATTCTACTTCTTAACACAAAAATTATTTTACAATACCTAATTAAGCTATAGAAAGGTTTGTAGTTACCTTATGACCAGTCGTCGAGATCTATAACTTCTTCGTTAGGCTTTTGACCTTTCTTCCGCTCACTTCTTACACTCTAGTGCTTAGAAACCTCTATATATTGGATTGAGATTTGTTGGTGTGGTTTATGAGATGTTTTGGGAGGTATTTATACTTGAATTCTTGAATAAAAAATGGCATGACATTTTTGACAAAATATTTTAATAATATAACTTTGTTGAAATTAATACCTTCTAGAATCAGTTTGTTCAAGACTGGTTTAGCCGACTTTAAACTCATGAAATTCATGTTTTTATTTGATATTCCAGAAATTTATCTCAATACCTTTCCAGGGATGTATTTTACGTATTTATACGATTTTTCTATGATTTATTATGAATTTTTGAAAACAGACTATCTAATCTGTCAATTCCGAACTAATCAGTAAAGATTGCATTTTTTACCATAGATAATGTCATTTTCAAGCTTACTATTATTTTTGGTAATTGTACTGGACTCAATTTGTAAACTTTGTGCACTGGTTTGAGGTCCAAACAATTTTTCTAGAATTAATTATGATTTTTCTAAAAACGACACAAAATGCTGATTTTCATATGAAATTGTAACTAAAGTTTTTCTTAGCTTTATAACTACCAATGATCATATAATTCCTAACACTCTTATTTTAAGTATATGTTATAATCAGGATACGGGTCTTATAAGTCTCCCCCACTTATTTGGATTTCGTCACGAAATCCGCATTCTCGAACGCCTCTATGTATTTCCCATCGAGTCCTTGTGTCCTTCAAAAATCCTCCTCGTCTTATTGCCGAAACTTTACAAGATTTAATTATCTTTCCCTTTCAACATTCACATACCTCTGTAATAATGCTTAAGGTCCTATTATTCTCATTCACTCCATACTTCTTTTCTTCTAATTACTCTAGATGTACAAAAAAACTCTAACTGTTTCTCACAGTCCCACACATCGACTTGACCGGCTACTATCTATAGTACATATTTAGTACTTTCTAATCTACCTATATACATAGTTAACCTAGTTAACTTGCAACACCTAATTTTTAACACTATTTCGTATTTATATGAATTCGTCATATTTCAACACACATTTGCCTCAATTCAACATTTCTTTTATATATATTTTTTTTGGCTAAATAAGTCTATTTTTGTAGAATCTCCAAATTTTTGTGTTTCACCGAAATATAAAATTTACATCATCTTTTGTAAGTTTTTTTTTTTGGAGTACTAAACACTCTTTAAACTATTTCCATTATATGGAGACATAAAATTTTGTTTTATTTCAAAAGTCTCTTTATTATCTCGTTCTCACCAGAGTCAAGCAGGGAATTTTGAAAAAATGTCACTTGGGGTAGTGAAAAGTCACATCTACTGTAGTTAGTTTGAATTTCGGTAATTAAAACGTGAGGTGTCCTTTCAGTTTCGTGTGTCCTTTCGGTTCTAGCTGCAAGATACTATACATACAGGTATGTAGTATCATTCATTTCCACATTCATTTTCAGTCTCATCCTCTCTTATCACTAGTTTGTTCGTAAACGAACTCATATTTAAAGCTGAGTCATGGAAAACAGATCTTTAATGGGCGATCTGCTGAACCCTGGACCTGGTTTTCCACAAGGAGAGGGTACTTCAAACCAAGCATTCTTAATAGAGTTTGGTGACTCTAACATTCTAGACGTCTATCATCCATACTTCGATTATCTTTTTAATGTTTTGTTTGATTTTGAATTATGATACAGTCTTCCAGATATACTACCAATAGAGCAACTCCACGGTGAGCCGGAAATTTTTCCCCGAGTTGAACATTAACTCAGATGATCCGGTGCATGCATCTGACTTTGCACTTGATCAGTATCCATGCCTTCTACCAGGTTAAATTCTTTTGAATGATCCATTTATAAGTATTCTATTTTGTTTTATCATTTGACATGTGTTATTTGTAGACCCATTTGTGGATGGTCTAACTGAGTACAATCCATTCATCGACGTACCCTCAATAAGCAGTGAGATCATCCCCATGAATCAAGGATTCATGGCTGACATTCAAAATGACAATCAATTACAAACGATTGATAACATCAATATTGATATGAATCCCGAGTTTGGGGTTGGTTTTCAATACCAAAATCACCTTCAGGTGATTCAAAGGAACCTAGAAGGATTTCAAAATCCTGGGATTTTAGTTGAAAACCAACAATTATTACCGATAGAGGCCACTAATTTTGATGAATCAATGTCCATCTTTGGGTCAAAAAATCAGGATCATGTTCAAATGATCCAGAATGATAACAATACAATTGGATTTGAACCTTCTAGTTCAGAAAACATAGCAGGTGGCAGTGGAAGAGGTTTCAGACATTTATTAAGTAGGGAAATAATAGCTGAACACTTTAAGGAACCAATTGAGAAAGCTGCGAAGGAACTCAACATTGGAACGACACAATTAAAAAAACGCTGTAGAGAATTAGGTATCAATCATTGGCCCCAACGACAACTTACGAGTTTGCAAACCCTTATTGATCGTGCTGAGGTAAAGAACTACATTTTTTTTAATTCCTTTATATCATAAGGTTGAAATTACTAAAGTTATTTGTGCCACAGGAATTTGGTAATGAATTTATTGAGGCAACAGAATTATCGGGAGATTTAATACCCAACCTAAAAAAAGAAAAAGAAGCGATAATTGAAGGGTCACAATCGGGTCTATCAGACGGCACAAAGAAGCTAATACAAGCTCCTCATAAGGTTGTATTTAGGAAAAGAAAAATTCAGGAAAAGGGGGAAAATTCATCAAGAACTCATACACAGCAGCAATCTCCGCCATCTAATTCTGGTATGAGTAGTATTAACCCTGGTTTACTCGAGTCTTCGAGTGAGGAGAATTTTTGAGGCTTTGTAGGTGACCTAGCCTGGTTTCCTCCTTCTTATAGCTACCCCCAACTGGTTCCGAATTAGAGCCCTTCCTCATCACTGCCCTACTTACACACGCCCCAAATGAGTCAATATTTAGCCCCTAATCATGGGGTTACAGGTTCCAACCATATCGAGACGCCAT
The DNA here is from genome assembly GCA_023525715.1 of Cichorium intybus. Classification (NCBI taxonomy): domain Eukaryota; kingdom Viridiplantae; phylum Streptophyta; class Magnoliopsida; order Asterales; family Asteraceae; genus Cichorium; species Cichorium intybus. The sequence goes on along the minus strand of CM042016.1, from coordinate 98,785,051 downwards.
ACCTTGGAGCTCCTCCTCCAATAACTGAAAGCATACCACTTCCAAATCCTCGAGAAGGTACAAGTCAACCTAATGATGACAAAGATTGGAGTGTAGAAGATCTTTTCTCGCTTCTTTCTGATTCTCCGGTTTAGGTTAGTAGTTCTGTAAACTTTTCTTAATGTATTAATATAAAGTTGTAGTAATGAATTAAATATATTGACGTGTTACTATAATTTTAATAATTTCATCGATTCAATATAATATTCATGTTGTTCCCTTAATTTTGTATTCCTCCCCCACTTGGACTAAAGTCCAAGTCTGTTTATTCAATTTATAATTTTTTTTACGATCCCTTACTCTCGAACAAAAACCAAGCCCACTCTGCTCAGCCAACAACTTGCATCAGGGGAAAACACCATCTCAATAAACATGTTTCGATGTTGTAAAGACGTTTACATCAACCACCATATATTACTCATCCGCTTGCGACCCTAGTCAACACCTCTATCGTCAGTTACCTCAATCACGAGCGAGTGATCCAGACTCTCAACCCACACGACCTGATCAATCACTCAAGCAAGATCAATACAAGGGTAGGTAGCCCCACTATTACACAACACTAGGCATGTACAGAGTCGACTCAAAAATACCCACTATCATCTCAGGCGCCGCTTGCACCTCTTTGACCGTGAGTTGGAAAACTCACCCTTGCATCCTCTAGTCCCTGTCTGACTTGTGCGCCCATTAGTTGCATGACAAATAGCTACCACAATAGCACTTTGACATTCTCCCTTTCAACTTTCTTTAAGCTCAGTAATCATCTTAAGCATGATCGGTCCAACCAAACTGGTATGATCACATCTTAATTGTTCCTACTGAACCTCACAATCAACATTCAACAATCGAATGGATAAAGGTTTACCACATTACACTAGCATTTAAGTCAACTATGCTAGACACTCACATACTCAGCTCCTTGGATCCTTCGTGACGAACTCCCGACTCAAACGCAAATCCTGTGCTTTCGATAGTAGGAGCTCTACTACTACCTTCCACACCTATCCATGTTCGTTCCAAGACCCGTCTCGAAATATCCAATTCGCTTCTCACCGATAATTTTAACACATATGCCCTTACAAGGCATATGTCAACCCTTCTGGGAATACTTGGAATCCCACTCCCTCCCTGCTATTCTAACTAAGACGGAACTTCCTCCAGTGATGACAGGTTGTTTCGCGAACGTAGTTGTATACAATATCGAACTAAACAGTCTTTCAAATAAGAGAATCTTCCCTAAGGCAACAACCAAACAAGGAACATGCAATAAGGTCAACTCACACATTCTATGCCTATTCAGTCCATATTGTATACAACTTAGTGGAAATCTCTAAGCAACCTATCGGCACTAGCATACAGTTCTATTAGCAAATAGCAGATAATAATACAATAATGTGTGATCTCTACCAGGCATTTCAGCAAACATATACCATATGTTTTTTTAACATCTACAATATTAAATACTTAACCCCTTTTCTCATACTGGCGTCGGCTGGCGGTACACACTGTGTCTTCAGTTCACCCTTCATAAAACATCCTTCTTTCTTAAAAATGTTTTAAGAAAACTCTTAAGCCTCAACTTGAGTCCAGAACTTACTAAGTGAGCCTGATTCTCTCAAGCTGTGCTCTGATACCAACTTGTAACATCCCAAAATTTTAGGGTAAAATTTAAAAAAAATTTAAACGAACACTTCAATATAAGAAAAGCCACTTAATTAATTTTGACAAAATTCCATAACTTATAAGTTTAATGAAAACATCCCATGATTAACAAAAGTTAATGAAATCACAACATAGCGGAATATCCATTCAAAAACAATCCTCCAATGAAGCAGCACAGTGTATACACGTCACGCCTTGCCATCCATGGTACCTGATGTACCTGAAATAGTAGTTTATATAGGGAAAGGGTAAGCTCGGAGCTTAGTGAGTTCCTCAAAATACCATACGATCCATCACATAACATACAACACACAATAACCATTCATATGTCTGTGAGACTCACGGGCTATCCCTGTTCCGCCTGAAGACTCACGGGCAGTTCCCGTTCTGTCTTATCGCTCGCAGGCTTTTCCCGTTCCGTCTAATGACTCGCAGGCTATTCCCGTTCCGCCTATTGGCTCGCGGGCTATCCCGTTCCGTCCACAAACAATCATTATCATAGCAATAATTCATACAATTACCATAATAGGTAAGACCACCTTAGCCTAACCTATCTTCCTTCCTACGCATGCAATATCACCTATAGTATAGTGAGAAGACTCACCTGATTGTAGTTGACTATATCGTTTATCTTTCTCGCCTTTGTATTTCCTTTCAACTTTAACTGTTAACATAATAAGAAATCTATCATTTCTTAATCCTTAACTATATTATAGTCGCATCATAAAACCCTTCAATAATTCCAACATGATACTCCATGATTTATCAAGTAAAGAACGGCCAGGTAGAAGATTAGATGGGGTGGCAGGATCCTTTCAGCATTTTAGCCTTTCGGAAAATCTAACAACCAGATCCCAAGTAATCGGCCTAGTCACCGTCCTCGTAAGTAAATCAATCGGTATTATTTTCAGAATTACGAATTGTTATAATAAGGACGTTTTTAAGGTTTTTGTTTACTATTGTTGGAAATGAATATATTATACTTATTACATATTCTACTTCTTAACACAAAAATTATTTTACAATACCTAATTAAGCTATAGAAAGGTTTGTAGCTACCTTATGACCAGTCGTCGAGATCTATAACTTCTTCGTTAGGCTTTTGACCTTCCATCCGCTCACTTCTTACACTCTAGTGCTTAGAAACCTCTATATATTGGATTGAGATTTGTTGGTGTGGTTTATGAGATGTTTTGGGGGTATTTATACTTGAATTCTTGAATAAAAAATGGCATGACAATTTTGACAAAATATTTTAATAATATAACTTTGTTGAAATTAATACCTTCTAGAATCAGTCTGTTCAAGACTGGTTTAGCCGACTTTAACTCATGAAATTCACGTTTTTATTTGATATTCTAGAAATTTATCTCAATACCTTTCCATGGATGTATTTTACGTATTTATACGATTTTTCTATGATTTATTATGAATTTTTGAAAACAGACTATCTAATCTGTCAATTCCGAACTAATCAGTAAAGATTGCATTTTTTACCATAGATAATGTCATTTTCAAGCTTACTATTATTTTTGGTAATTGTACTAGACTCAATTTTTAAACTTTGTGCACTGGTTTGAGGTCCAAACGATTTTTCTAGAATTAATTATGATTTTTCTAAAAACGACACAAAATGCTGATTTTCATATGAAATTGTAACTAAAGTTTTTCTTAGCTTTATAACTACCAATGATCATATAATTCCTAACACTCTTATTTTAAGTATATGTTATAATCAGGATACGGGTCTTACAGCTGCTGAGGTGCTTGTTGGTATTGTTGTTGCGGTGGTATAAGTTGGAATGTGGTTTGTGGTTTAAAAAGTATTGATGCTGGTTGTGAAATGGGTGTCTGCTGTCTAGATACTGGGGTGCCATCGCGGGTCGGCGCTCCCCAAGACATGGCAGATGTAAATGGGTTTGTGGATTGAGGTTGGGATAAAGGTTGAAATGGTGGAATCGACGGCGGAGTACATGAAGGTATAGGTGCGGGGGCTGAAGCTGCACCACCAGTAGCACTCGTGCTCCCAATGTGGAATTTTGAAACCGGAGGAATGAATGACATCCCCGTTGCCTCACCCGAGGGTTCCTGGGCAACACTCACTATACTACTACTGACATTACTAAAACTCATTGTATTTAAACGCCTACGTGCACGGATCTTGCGCGCAGTTCGCTCAATCTCTGAGTCAAAATGCAAAGGGGATAATTGCTCACCCCTACGGGTACGCATGCACTAATGCAACACGTCCGAAAAATCAAAAACCAAAATTACTAACTAACCAAAAAAATCAAAAACTAAAAAGTCCTACAAATCACCTATTCTCAAGCTCACAACTCCCCGGCAACGACGCCAAAATTTGACATCGCAGCGGTCGTTATGCGGTCAAAAATAAGAAAAATACCTAACACACACTCTTAGCACAGTGGAAGTCAGGGTCGATCCACAGGAGTTACGTGGTCGAGACAGGTGACAGATTACCAACAGCAGTGTCACACTACAGTCAGAGGACCTAGTTCCTAACTTTTGATAACTAATCCCAAAAAAGCATAAAATAAAACAATTCCAAGCAAACATGAACTAAACTAAACTGTAACACCCGGCTTTTAAAAAAAACACCCCTGAAAATTTTTCATTTAAAACAACGGTTTCAATACATAAAATCATAACGAAAGGGGTTTATTTTATTAAAAACGGGTACAAGTGTATCAAGGAGAGTATAAAATACCGTAATCTCCTTTGAAGCCGGGCTGCTACTAACAGCATCTAAGAGTCCCACTTCTCGAGTCACGGACTCTATCTATTCCCTTATCAGGATCATGCTAACCTGCAGGGACATTTAACAAACGGTATGAGCTACACAGCTCAGTGAGTAATCATATCTGCAAATAGCACGTATAAAAATACATTCATATATCTATTTGGATATCGGATCTAAACACCTAGCCTTACTGGCTGACCACATATCTCTTAGGATTTCACATCCTATTACATAGCCTTACAGGCTGAACCATAATAACCTGTAATAATCAAGCCACGTCAGTTATTTGCACATTTAATCATATTTAACCATTTCTATCCCATGGTTCTTAGTCACAATGGACTGCATCGTATTTCATGGCTATATAAGCCGCATCATGCCATTTTCAATATACAAGTCATAGCCCAAAAACTGCACCAGCTGGGCTCAATAACCCGGCATCATAGTCAAAGGACTGCACCATTTGGACTTAAAGTCAAATATCCAAAATCAATTATGGCTCACGAGTTTGTCCCGCTTTTGCCTAGACTCACGGCTCCGTTCTTGCCATCTCGATGACTCACGGATTATCCGGTATTGCCTTTTCAAGATTTGACTCACAGCTCCGTTCTTGTCTATCGTAGACTCACGGCTTATCTGGTATTGTCATATTATTTCTGTTATTGACTCACAGCTCCGTTCTTGTCTATTGTAGACTCACGGCTTATCTGGTATTGTCGTATTGTTTATTCATTTATTGACTCACAGCTCCGTTCTTGTCTTTCTCAGACTCACGACTTATCTGGTATTGTCGTGTTATTGACTCACAGCTCCGTTCTTGTCTTTCTCAGACTCACGGCTTATCTGGTATTGTCTTTTCAAAGGCATCTGTCAACTGTCAATTTTGTCCCCCAAAGCAGTTTCAAATGTGTAACAATTCAATCATTATATATCATATATGATATCAGTGAGATTACTCACCTGGATACTAGCTGCATTTAAATCCCGGTTGTTTCTTGCCTTTGCATTGTAATCCGTAAGACTTTGTCCCGTACCTATAATATCAATCATTTTTACAATGATTATAGGTTAACAGCCATTCTAATTGACTCTAATGCATAAGAGTTCAATATAGTATCAATACAAACAATGTCTAGATAATAAACTTTCCGTTTACTATCTTTTTATGAATTTCACTATTCACCGAGGCATTCGTATTGATCTACAGTGCCCCCGAGGAGTCGAAAACTCAATTTAAAAATTTTCCCATACTTTTCAAACCATTTGGGACTTATGGTTCAAGTTTGAGGTAAATCGGACAAGCCAAACAAAAGTTAGCATTTCTGACCCCCTGCCTGGAGGCGCACTGCGCCTAGATTAGGGCGCACTGCGCCCTGCGCCTGTGCAGCCTCCTGATCAGTCGCGATTTGTGCACTGTAGCATGCAGTTTTGGCCTATTAAGTCCTTAATGCTGTTCTTAATCGTTTGGGGTTCATTCCTAGGCTAAAACCTTCTATTAACACAAGGTTTTTAACCATTAAAACCCACTCAATCAATCAAAATGAGAATTAGGGTTCTTAGTTCCAAAAACCTCAAAACTTTAAATTCATCCATAATAGCAATCTACTTCCATAATCTTGAATTAAGTCCTTTTTAACATGACTTAATGGAAATATTAAACCCTTTTAACCACACAATCATAACTGAAAATGCCGTTTTCAGTTCCTATAAAATTCATCAAGAACAAACAAGCTAGAACTTGGATTACTAACCTTTCAAGCTTCCAATTCTTCACTTTGAAGCCAAGAATCGAATTACAAGCTCCAATTCTTCAAAAGCCCTTCAAAATTTTTGCAGAAATCGTTCACTAGAACTCTCCCGTAGCTCACAAAAATCCGCACAAGTCTCTCCTTTTATACCTCCAGAATTTTGCAATCTAGTCCTTGAAGTTGCATTTATTGAACTTTTGCCACAATTTACACAATTTATGACAAAAAATCAGATTTTATAACATTTTAAGTCCACAACTCAAAATATTATTACAAAACAAATCCTTTTCTGTCCAAAAGACCAAATTACCCTTCTAAGATAAAATGACCAATTTGCCCTTTTTATTATAATTATATAATAAAACCCATTTTGGCGTTACAAATTCTCCCCTCCTTCAAAAGATTTCGTCCCCGAAATCATACAAAGAGTTGGGGATATTTCTATCTCGTTACACTTTCGGTTTCCCATATCATATGGAAACATTCATGGTATTGCCAAAGCACTTTTACCATACTAGTCTTCTTATTTCGGGGTTACATCACAACTCGCATATCATTCCTCCGGTGGTCTCGGGTACCTTAATCACTTATCTACCTCATTTCAGCATGAGGTATTCGTTGAAATTTATCAATCCATGTTCTCAGAACCATGAGACCCATAGAAAATATTACAAATATCTTGAAGTTCATCAAGAATCTTCGATCGGTACACCCCAATTCTTACTCTTTGGAACATATGGAAAAGTCCAATAGATGAGGACTTAACTTTCCTTTCGTCCCAAACAGATTTTTAGTCTTTCCAAGGGATATTTTGAGTATCACCATCTTCCCTCACTTGGAGTTTCAATGGTTTTACTCAATAATCCACATACTACTTTTGTCGATTTTTGTCTATTTCCAAGCTTTATCGAATTGTCTAATCTTTTCTTCTCTTTGAAGTATAATCTCGGGTCCAGCCAACGGCTTCTCCCCAACTTCAGTCTAGTAAATCGGCGTGCAACACGATACTCCATACTATGCATTATACAGGTCATCAGAAAACTGGTACGAAAATTGTTATTATCTACGGTTGTACTAAAGGTAGATGATCTTCTCATCTTCCACCAAGGTCTATTATGCTAGTTTCAAGCATATCTTCTAGAGTCTGCATCATTTTCTAGCCTCATCTATCAATTTGCAAATCGTATACAGTACTTACTAGTACTTTTGAGCTGATTATTCTTAAAATTTATGCCAAAATCAACGAATAATTCTATTATCCCGGCCTGATACAATCCGTGCCGATAACTCACGTCGACAATTTACTTTATCTATATAGCTTTTCGCTACTTTTCGATCTTAATTTCTTCCTTAGTCAGTATAAATCTACACTGATTTCATCAATCAACCTGCAATTAACCATATGGTGTCATACCCATGCGGTACTTGTAAAGACTTTATTATAAAGTCTATAATATTTTCGTCCCATTTCTTCTTTGGGACCCACAACGGTTAAATTTTCCGTATGCTTCTAATGATTTGACTGTAGTTACACACAAGTCAAACACTTTTCACATGTCTTTCAATGTCTTTCTTTAGTCCCGGCCACCAATACATAGGTTATATCACCCTACACAGTTTGGTACTGCCCCGGGCATTTGGCATATCTACCCCAATTTACATCTTTTAAGGGTAAATTTCATATCTCACTTTGCTTTGGAACTCACATACACAACCACCAAGGGTTTTCAATCGCTGTGAGTTTCTAACTAGCTTCTTTCAATAGCTAATCATTCATTTACTTTTCACATTTTCAGACTTGCGCACTTCTTTCTGTGCTACCCGAATCATTCAGGTAATCAATTCGCCACATTCATACATGTGGATGCATCTTCAAAGGATGTTTTCCTTTCAATTCAAGGCATCTATAGCCACATTCGTCTTTTCGAGATGGTACAAGATTTCATAACCGAAATCTTTTAGTAACCCATCTGTCTTTGCTATCTCATATTTAGCTTCTTTTGATCAATTAAGTACTTCAAACTTTTATGATCCGTATAAACAGTAAGCTTTACACCACATCAGTAGTGTCTCCAAAGCTTAAATGCCAAAATCATAATTGCTACTGCAATATCATTTATCCAAAATCAACTCTGGATGCATTTTTATAAAACAGTTTGTCTTCTCCGCTTAGCAATAATGCTAACACCGGAGCTTCACATAAGGTTTGTTTCAACCTTTGTAAAGTTACATGTGGTCTTTCTACCACTCAGACCTTTCACTCTTATTGGTCAACTTTAGTCAATAGAACAATAATCAAGGAGCAGTTTTCTACAACTCTCCCATAGTAACCCGCCAATCCAAGGGAATTACTACTTTCAGTCAAATTCCAAGGCGGTTTCTGTTTTATCACAGCATCATTTCTACTGGATCAAGTTTAACATTTTTGGCATCAATAACATGCCCAAAGAATATGAAACTTCTTTTAGCCAAATTTTCATACTTGGAGAATTTTACATATCACTTAACTCAGTGAAGTAACTCCAATATCTGGTACAAATGTACCTCATATTCAGTCTGGTTTCGAGAATATCAGATTCTTAGTAGTCAGTGCACATACACATCAACTCGTCTTTCTTCCTTTCAAATAAGATAGGGCTCCACACGATGACACATTCGGCCATATGAGACCCCAATTCCAAAAACAATTTCTTCTAATTGTTTTACCACTCTGCCATTTCTGCAGATGTTAATCAATATAGAGCCTAAATAACAGGAACGGCTCCCAAGATCAGTTTAATCATAAACTCTTCTCGCCAATCTGGCAGAAATCTTGGAAGTTCTTTTCAAAAGAAACATCCGAAAATTTATTTAAAGTTTTACCCTTCTGTCACCGCTTTATTTAGCTTGGCAAATACTGCATATGCCAACTAAAACATCCTTCATTTACTAACTCTTTTCCGAGTTTAAGCAAAGGAAAATAACCGGTATTCTTAACAACGGTTATTTATCGTGGATTTTCATCCGTTTCATTTATGATTTTAGAACCACAATGTTCATTTTTCTACAATTCATGTTAGCATCATTCATTGCTAACCAATTCATATGCACGATTTCTTCAAATTCATTGGTAGGCATCGGCTTCAGATTTATAGGGAAAAATGGTCCCGTAAATCCTAGGCAGACTACCTTCCAGGTGTTCAATATCTTGAACACATTTACTATTTGGTACAGCCAGTTCCAAAATTTCATCCATAATCATTGATGAAATATTCAGACAAGACATCAAAGTCATCGATCCAAAGCATAGCTTCATGGATCAAATATAACGTATACGGGGAGTATAGTCAAAACAATTATATTTGAGACCATATCAGTCTACTCACGAGCTTTTTCCACAGTCTGCTGGAATGCTCAAGGTATCACTGGTCCTTTTCGACCATTCGTTTCTTCTTTCTTTCCTCCTGTTCTTTCCTGGGTTCATCACCCGTTACTCTACATTTAGCATGTGAGTTTTTCATAAGAAAGTGTTCTATAGCTCCGCGCTAGACACACTTCCGTGCCATCCAACAAACTCGAGCAATATGCTCCTATTTTCTGCAATTCCAGCATTTCAACGGTAGAGTCTCTACTCTACAATTTTCTGAGTGCTTTTCCTGCACTTCTCACAATACATAGTTGCTCTGTTTTGGTCCCTTCCCTTTAAGGTTGGACCCAGTTCGTGGTAACTTCTCCTGAAGCGTCCACTAATCTTTTTCTGCTTTTCTTGTAGTCTCAGCTACTTTTCTTTCACCTTGAATATCAGTCAGGGAGAGCACCCAAATTTCTTTTTCTGACCACAGCAACTACTATTGCTTGCCATGTGGATTTTCTGCTACTTGTCTCGTTGCCCCTCGTTCAATGGAGCCTTGAGAAAGAGCTGGTTCACTTCTTAAAGCTGCACGCCCTAAATTCCTCCAAATAAGATTCGCTGCTCATACTTCTTATACGTTAGAAGTCAGCACCAGTTAGGTTATATATGTATAATAACAACTTATATACACCTAACTATATGTCATGTCTACTATTTCAAGGTTAAAGTCCAGGAATCTACTCTATAGACACCTAGTTCACTTAAACCACGGCTCTGATACCAACTTGTAACACCCGGCTTTTAAAACAAAACACCCCTGAAAATTTTTCATTTAAAACAATGGTTTCAATACATAAAATCATAACGAAAGGGGTTTATTTTATTAAAAACGGGTACAAGTGTATCAAGGAGAGTATAAAATACCGTAATCTCCTTTGAAGCCGGGCTGCTACTAACAGCATCTAAGAGTCCCACTTCTCGAGTCACGGACTCTATCTATTCCCTTATCAGGATCATGCTAACCTGCAGGGACATTTAACAAACGGTATGAGCTACAAAGCTCAGTGAGTAATCATATCTGCAAATAACACGTATAAAAATACATTCATATATCTATTTAGATATCGGATCCAAACTCCTGGCCTTACTGGCTGACCACATATCTCTTAGGATTTCACATCCTATTACATAGCCTTACAGGCTGAACCATAATAACCTGTAATAATCAAGTCACGTCAGTTATTTGCACATTTAATCATATTTAACCATTTCTATCCCATGGTTCTTAGTCACAATGGACTGCATCGTATTTCATGGCTATATAAGCCGCATCATGTCATTTTCAATATACAAGTCATAGCCCAAAAGCTGCACCAGCTGGGCTCAATAACTCGGTATCATAGTCAAAGGACTGCACCATTTGGACTTAAAGTCAAATATCCAAAATCAATTATGGCTCATGAGTTTGTCCCGCTTTTGCCTAGGCTCACGGCTTCGTTCTTGCCATCTCGATGACTCACGGATTATCTGGTATTGCCTTTTCAAGATTTAACTCACAGCTTCGTTCTTGTCTATCGTAGACTCACGGCTTATCTGGTATTGTCATATTATTTCTGTTATTGACTCACAGCTCCGTTCTTGTCTATTGTAGACTCACGGCTTATCTGGTATTGTCGTATTGTTTATTCATTTATTGACTCACAGCTCCGTTCTTGTCTTTCTCAGACTCACGGCTTATCTGGTATTGTCTTTTCAAAGGCATCTGTCAACTGTCAATTTTGTCCCCCAAAGCAGTTTCAAATCTGTAACAATTCAATCATCATATATCATATATGATATCAGTGAGATTACTCACCTGGATACTAGCTATATTTAAATCCCGGTTGTTTCTTGCCTTTGCATTGTAATCCGTAAGACTTTGTCCCGTACCTATAATATCAATCATTTTTACAATGATTATAGGTTAACAGCCATTCTAATTGACTCTAATGCATAAGAGTTCAATATAGTATCAATACAAACAATGTCTAGATAATAAACTTTCCGTTTACTATCTTTTTATGAATTTCACTATTCACCGAGGCATTCGTATTGATCTACAGTGCCCCCGAGGAGTCGAAAACTCAATTTAAAAATTTTCCCATACTTTTCAAACCATTTGGGACTTATGGTTCAAGTTTGAGGTAAATCGGACAAGCCAAACAAAAGTTAGCATTTCTGACCCCCTGCCTGGAGGCGCACTGCGCCTAGATTAGGGCGCACTGCGCCCTGCGCCTGTGCAGCCTCCTGATCAGTCGCGATTTGTGCACTGTAGCATGCAGTTTTGGCCTATTAAGTCCTTAATGCTGTTCTTAATCGTTTGGGGTTCATTCCTAGGCTAAAACCTTCTATTAACACAAGGTTTTTAACCATTAAAACCCACTCAATCAATCAAAATGAGAATTAGGGTTCTTAGTTCCAAAAACCTCAAAACTTTAAATTCATCCATAATAGCAATCTACTTCCATAATCTTGAATTAAGTCCTTTTTAACATGACTTAATGGAAGTATTAAACCCTTTTAACCACACAATCATAACTGAAAATGCCGTTTTCAGTTCCTATAAAATTCATCAAGAACAAACAAGCTAGAACTTGGATTACTAACCTTTCAAGCTTCCAATTCTTCACTTTGAAGCCAAGAATCGAATTACAAGCTCCAATTCTTCAAAATCCCTTCAAAATTTCTGCAGAAATCGTTCACTAGAACTCTCCCGTAGCTCACAAAAATCTGCACAAGTCTCTCCTTTTATACCTCCAGAATTTTGCAATCTAGTCCTTGAAGTTGCATTTATTGAACTTTTGCCACAATTTACACAATTTATGACAAAAAAATCAGATTTTATAACATTTTAAGTCCACAACTCAAAATATTATTACAAAACAAATCCTTTTCTGTCCAAAAGACCAAATTACCCTTCTAAGGTAAAATGACCAATTTGCCTTTTTTATTATAATTATATAATAAAACACATTTTGGCGTTACATAAACTACCAACCAAACCTTGTTACTTACTGAAATCAGAAGTACATCTCCAAATTAGAAGCAAACAAAGGCAAATCAAACATCAAACACAATCCAAACATCCAACAATTCATTCACAAACGTAAAACATCGAAAAGAAGCAATTACTTGTAACCAAATGATTCATTAACTCAAAACTCAGATCCAATGACACAAACAGTAACCAAAAGATCCAAAAAACAGAAACTAAAACTAAATATCAATGGTTGTCACTCCCAAAGATACTAGCCAATGATTACTAACTATTTAACTAATTGGAAATTAAAGATAAAAACATGAAAATACTAAAAGATGGTTTCTGAAGCTAAATCTCGGAGTCAAAGAGCCCTGGGGGACGATTTCACACCAGGTCTTCGCTAATTTTTTCGACCTAAAAGCCTCTATTTATAGTTGCAAAAATCTCGAGACCACGCCGCGCATAAGTGGATCCCGCGTCGCGCGTAGGGGTTTATCCTCGTTTTATCGGAATTGAATTCTTTCCACCGCCTCATACCCGCGTCACGCATTGATGAATTCCGCGACACGTGTACGTCTTTTCCTGATTTTGCCTTGATCTTCAAACTTCTTCCAAATTGCACGCTTTTGGTCCCTGTTTTCATTATTTCTTTCCAAACAAGTGCTGGCACGAAAAGTGAGAAAACCACGATGTATATGATATAATTTCACTAAGAATAGGGCTCAACAACGACTAAAATATGTGATATTACTAGGCGTTGTCACACTCGACTGACCAGGAGAGCGGTGGGTAAGAGTAGATACCCATTAGGCTGCTATTTTATAGGCAGTCGCATTATACTCTCTTTATAGGACAGTTTTGTGAATGAGGCCTACTAACGGTAAGACTAACCAATTTTCTTATATATAAATATTAACTTTTAATCACATGCAACCCTAATAAGATCTATGTTTTCTTCTATGAAGATATAAACTAAAACCTAAGGCCAACATTTATTTCTAAATATCAAATTAAGAATAACCAACCTTTTTGATCTTGTTCTTGAAGCTAGCAGTAAACAGATCCTGCCTCAAATACAAGTCACACCCAAGCAATAGAAAGAAGATTTCAGCAAAGTAATCACAGAGAGAGGGAGGCGTGAATTATGGGGAGCTAGAGGGTTCCTTTTATAGCCTCCTAGGGTTACACCTGAAACCCTAAGGAGCCTCCAAGTGGGCAAGCCTGTTGACCACTTGGACCAGATCCCTTAAACCCTAATTAGGGTTTTCGCCAACCTAGAGGAGGCCTCCAGGTTGGCGCCACTTTTAGCCCCTGGCCACTGGTTTGCCAGTTATTCAACTATTGAATAAATACAAACCAGTCCCAGCACTTATAATTAATTTATTTAATCACTAAATTAAATCCAATTAATTCTAGATTAAATCTTAATTAATTATTATAGTTTCTAATTAATACATTAACACTTAAATATATTAATAAACTATTTATTTATTCCTATTGATTTATTAAACAATTAATAAATCAACCTTTCTCTCTAATGAACTCTACATCAATCCTCCAGCTATGAGGGCAACCCAAATGGACTTTGCTTCAATTAACAAGTTAAATACAATTATAAGTCATGGCTTAGACACCAAATCCAACAGCAACGTCGTTTTTGTTCAAATCCTATCGATTTTTACAATTGACGACTATTTTCCAAAACTCCACATACTTAAAAGATGTTTCTTTATTATCAAACTTCTATATTTTTAATGTTTCCACAAAAAGATTTTGCTCTACTTGGCCGCTTTCTCGTTGGTTTCGTAGGTTGTGGATCAGCCAGCTAAACTTCATGATGATAGGATTGACTTCGCGGTATTTAGTGTTTAACAAATCTTTTGAATGATATGGCTCGCGTCCTAAATCATTATGAAACTGTTCCCTAACGCGCATCCAAAAACAGTCAACCACTTGCGCGTTTCCGGTCGTTGCATCCTCCAAAACATCGACCCAAGAATGTGCTAAGGCGATTTCTTCGGCCGTTGTCCACTTTTGCTTGTCCGCTCTTCATTTTTTTACCACGGATTAGGTTTGGTGGACTTTGTGTGATTCTTGGGTGTCAAGAATTATGCATTGGAAGCGAATTATAACAAAAAATTTCGAGTATGTTGTTCCAATAGAAAACATACTATCATCATATATCTCCTTTTCCTTTCTCCTTATATTTCCATCTTTTTATTAGTGTTGGTATTTATATTGAAACACCCTCGCTTAAAGCTTTTCATAAAACATCATTTTATCCCATGGTTTATCATCATTATTTCAAAAGTCATCCTTTAGAAAAACTTCAATTTCATCAACTACAAATAAGTCATTTTCTTTCAAACCCATTTTAAAACACATGGGGTTTAATGAGTAATAATTTAGGTTTAAGTTGCAGAAAAACACCATTTGGTCCCATTTTAGATAAAACATTTTTGTTTATAAAGTAGCGAGGTTGTAACAATTTAACTACCATTACACAGCTTAAATGAAACCACACAAACCGTGGCCTTCTAAACGTCCAGCTCTTCTAAAGTCATCTAAACTTCTCAACCTGAGTACACATCAAAATAAGTTAGGCAATTGAAATGCCTAGTGAGCTTACCCGAGGTTGACCCATTTCGAGTAGGCAGTGAACCACCACACTCGGGACAAACCCCCAAAAATAGATTTTAATCACACTTCAAAATAACTTAAAACATCGTAAGGATTTACTCAAAATAGATAGTTATGATATGCAAATGCAATGCATGATGCAACTATCCCAAACCCACGTCCATCTCATAAAAGTCCAACTCACCTCAATGGCACCTACCTAAGTTCACAAATGACACGCACGAAGCATATCACTCGATCCCCGTATAGGCTAAACTAGAACTAGTGGCCATCACACTAGTCCCATGAGGGTTAGCAACTCCCTCATGCGGTTCCCTATTGTCGGGAACAAACTCTCCTCACCCTCTTTATTTTAGAGAATGATCAAACTCATAATAACTCCTCACCCTCTTTGATTGAGAAGGGTCAAACTCATCCTCAAGGTATCACACGGTCAATCCCATCCTATATGAAATGCAATGCATAATAGGATGCTCAAAACGTCTTTCAAAAACAACATCATACTCTTTATTTGAAAACATTTTTAGAAACCCATTTTCATGCAATGCACAAGTAGTAATCATATAACACATTACACATAATAATATGCATGAAAAGTAATTGATAACACACACAAAAGATAATAGTTGGGATGTGTACTCCCGGTAAACTCACCTGAAGGCTGACTGAGAAGTCAACACAAATCTCGAAACGTCCTTGACTAAAAATGTCAAATCCTAGGCAACATCTGCTCAACTTCCAAGTCCCTATGATTCAAACGTATAAGAATTAATACGCCATCTAAAGTGTCATCGTCTCCTAGCTTAACTAAAGTTTCATCTAATAACTGATTTTGGGTCAATACAAGGACAAGGTTTAAACGTACATTCTAAAAATCATCTTAAACAACTCATCGTGCTTACACTAGACATAAAAATGTCATATTGTTTATCAAACAACATTTTGTTACCCAAAAGTCACATATTGTTAAAATACACTTGTGACATAATCTTTCTTTAAAATCCATGTTATTTCTAATAATTGGTTTTAAATTTCCTTTACTAAAATAATATTATGTATAATAAGTAAAAACACTTTGAATTAATCTAACTATCTTGGTTTATAACTCATATTATCAATAATAACGAGTTTAGGTTACGTTTAATTAGTACACTCGCATCATGGATAATTAATCGTCTGGTTAAAAATAATAACGAATGATTGAACTTCAATAATTAAACTAAATTCATCCAATTACTATTTGAGTATTCAAAAATACGTTTAAATGGACAATTAGAATTTAAATCAATTCATTAATTATGTAATCGGGCCATGATTTCCTTGCTTCATGAGGACCTCATCTAAGGTAAATATTGAGTCCATTCTATTAATCTGATCCAATAACTTGAGTCTACATGCTAGTCCACTAAGTAATCAGCCCATTAGAGGAAAAAGCCTAATACGTGCCCTAAATGGAGTCAAACGAGGTCAAACGGTACCTTTCCTCCTTGTTCCGCATACGCTCCTGCACAAAGGGCTCCAACCGGCGACCACGATTTTCCGGCGACGACTGCTTCTACCCATCGGGTGGCAAGCCTCCATCGAGTTTCTTTTATTCCCCAGATCCACCCAACCAATCCGACATACCTCTGGAATGCTTCGCAAAATATATCTCGTTGCTGCCCCGTTACTATGCCGCCGGCAACAGTTCCGACAGCAGCCAACCGCTCCGGCGTTGCACCTTCCTTCCAGCTAAAACCCTCCTCTCCGGTGCCTTCTCTTCTCCGACCAGATGGTGGTCGAACCTTCGCGACATCCCTTATTACATCCCGTTCTCTCTTGCTTGCGATCACCAAAAGCCATTGCTGGCTTGCAGCTGCTCCCATGGCTGGACACCGACTTCTAGGTGCGGCAGAAATCCACGTCACACCCTGCCAACCATCCGCCACCACAATTAAACCCTAGCTTCCAATGCCAATCTCTGTCTCTTGTCTCTTACTACCATCGATGTGGTCGGTCGCCGGGGAGATCCACCGGTTCCACCTCCCCCTCCGCGATACTCGTATCTCTTCTTTGCCCGAGCTCACCGGATGCAGCCATCCAAACCCACCATTCACCCGACCCTTACTCGCACCTTTCTCTCTACGCCTCACTCGTTTTCTTGTTCTATTATGAGGCAAGGTTATGTTGAGAGATCACCGAGACCCACAAGATCAACCAGCTTCCTCTCTCTAGATCCAACTCTCTCCTCTCTCTCGCATGTCCAGGTCAGGGGCACGGAAGAGATAACAAACTCATGCACCCTCCACTAAGGGCTAAGGGCTATTATGGAAACGCACGCTCATTGAACAAAATTACTAAAATATCCCTAAGTTGTTTCTTACAAAATCTCCTGGACATTATGATATGAAAACTTTACTAGATCATCCATTTTTAATAAAAAAATTATTTAATTTGATAAAATGACAACAACCAGTCATAAATATAATAAGATTTCTTATATTAAATTGAATCGCCTTTAAAACCTTTAGTATTAATAGCAAAGTGTAAATATGACTCTCAACGTATTTATATAAAATTATGAGATTCAAAAATATGTATTTGCATTGAGCAGCAATCTCAAGCAAAACAATTTATGAATCATAAAAATTTCAAGAAAATCATTTACCTATTTGTTTAATAAATTATTATTATTACTACTTTGAATTTAATTCGACATTTTAAAAAGAAATTATTTTGTCGATTTAAGCCTAAAATTTTCTAGGCCCAAAACGAGGATGTTACATATATAGAAATAACATTAATAATCTTTATCTTTTTACTATATGTCTTACGTATAGAAATGACTATCTTATTAGATTTATTGTATAACAAAAATATAGTGTTTAATATAAGCCATACTTTTTTCACTTTGTTTTGACATGGCATAAGAGTTTTAGGTAAAAATTTTACTGTCATCAACCTCCCGTAATAACTCTCGACACCTCATGGCACCCCTTACCCCTAACCACTCTTGTCCCTCTTGGCACCCCTCAGAATCTGCCAACACCCCTCGGAAACTAAGAGTAGCCCTTGGAAACTCTTGGCACCCATTTAAGACTCTATACATCCCTTCACAACTCTAGGTGTACCCCTTGAAAACGTTCACAATCCCTCAAAAATATTGTTACATGTAGGAACTCTCGAAATGCGAGGCAGTTCTTCCGCCCCTTATAACCCGTCTATACAGGTGCCATCTATTCAGCCATTTTCGTGAATAAGAAAACTTTCTCATGTCTTGTGGACATAGGTCACATTGATCGACAAAAATAAATATAGTTTCTTTATGTGTGTTTGTGATTTATTCTCGTGAAAAGTAGGTGACAACTAACACGCCTAGGTCGTCGTGCGGTCAAAAATAAAGAAAACCTAACACACACTAGCACAGTGGTAGTCAGGGTCGATCCACGGGAGCTTCGTGGTTAGACTAAATGACAGATTACCAACTAGTAGTGTCACGCTACAGTCGGAGGAC
This sequence comes from Cichorium intybus, assembly GCA_023525715.1. Taxonomy (NCBI): domain Eukaryota; kingdom Viridiplantae; phylum Streptophyta; class Magnoliopsida; order Asterales; family Asteraceae; genus Cichorium; species Cichorium intybus. The sequence continues at coordinate 98,766,358 of CM042016.1, read as the reverse complement.
CTAGTTTCTGAGTGCTCAATTATCAAAAAGCAATCACCAAACAAAGTCAAGCCAAGCATAAGCTAAACTCAACTCAACTAACCTAGTCACTTTCCGAAATCAGAAGTGTATCTCTGAATCAGAAGCAAACAAAGGCATCCAAACCAAACAAGGCATAACCTAACTAATAACTATGGTTCTGACTGAACAGCTACTAGCTAAAGTTTAATGCCCAAAACTAACCTAATTGGCTACTGATTTCAGCAAAGGAAAGCAGTTCCAAACAAGGCCAAAACAATATTCAAACACAAACCAATAATCCAAATATAAACAAACATCCAAAACATCAAAATATTCATAAACTAAGCTTAATTGTAACCGAATGATTTCATTAACCAAATTCAGATTCCAATCATCCAAAACAGTACCCAATGATGCTAAAACAGAAACCTAAAGCTTGGTATCAATGGTTGTCACTCCCAAAGATACAAACCAAGGCTTACAACTATCTAACTAAATGAAAATAAAATCCAAAACATGAAAATACCACTTGAGAAGTTGCTGGAACGAAATCTTGGAGTCAAAGAGCTTCAAGGTCGATTTTACACCCGGTCTTTGCTAGGGTTTTCGGCTGGAATTGCCTCTATTTATATTTGCAAATTTCTCGCAGCCGCGCCGCGAAGATGAAGAATCTGCGGCGCGCGTACTAATCTTTTCCCGTTTCTTCGGCATTTGAATGTGTTACACCGCCTTAAGCCTGCGTCGTGCGTTTCATAGATCCGCGGCGCGCGTACGTGTTTCATTGAATTTTCATTCTTTTCCAAACTTCTTCCTTTTGCACGCTTTTAGTCCCTGTTTCCATTCTTTTCTTCCAAACAAGTCCTGGCACGAAAAGTCAGAATACCCAGACATATTTGATATAATTTCATCAAGAACAGGGCTCAACAACGCCTAAAATACTTGATATCACTAGGCGTTGTCAACAACCCAAGTGATTTATAATTTCTTCATATCGAAAGTAGGGTGTATGTTGTGCTAAAAGACAATAGAAACTTTACTCGCAAATCAGAGTGCATCAATGATGGAATTGGAATTCTATCTGAACTATACCACTTGAAAACGTTTGGTATCCCTTGAAAATATGGTTCCATGTAGCAACTCTCGAAATGCTACGCAGTTCTTCGGCCACTCACCACAAGTAAAGTTTCTAGTGTCTTCTAGCACTACATACAAATTACTTTCAAACCAAAGGTTTCTTATAGCACTTTGTGTTTGTTGGGGAATGATAGTATCAGGAATAAACGGGAATAAATCACTACACATAAAGAAACTATATTTATTTGTTTAGATCAACGTGACTTACATCCACAAGACAAGAGAAAGTATTCTTATTCATGAGCTTGAAAACTAACAATACAATGCAACTGAACCTAGCTACACATATCAACGCGTGTCATCTACAGGTTCATGCCTCGTCCCTTATATTACTCAAATTATTTATCCCACTGAAAAGTAAGGTGTTAGGTTTCTCCACTTCATTTGGGCGGGTTAGGTGTTTAGTTCTCACGTCACATTTAACAATATTCACTATGACTTGGGTATGCTCCAAGCTATCGAAACGAGGAACTTCCCAGTTTGTCCTAAGATCTTGCCCTGTAGGGACATAGTTCTTGCGAACATCAACCAAGTCCAAGCAGTGCTTGACCTTCTCTATGGGTAATGAGTTTTTCAACATATCTTTCATCTTCTCCTTGGTATCAATATCTTTTATATATAACATTTCTTCCACCAAAACATATTTGATCAAATCCAACTCGCATCAACATATTTTTTCTTACCAGTATAGAAAGGGTTCTTTGAAAGACACAAATCATTATAGTTATCACAAAATAGGGTAGGATTTTTCTACCTTCAAAAAAAGACTCTAAATGAGATTGTATGACCATATGCATTCCTTATTCCTTCAACCACTGACAGATACTCTGCTTCACTTATAGGCAAGTCAACAGTAAGCTGTAATATTGACTTCCAATTTATAGCACATTTGAATAAATTTGAAGTATACAGAAGCAACCAATCAATTATTTCTTGTGTTAGGGTCATAAACTAGAAAAATATTACTAGTTCCCTTTAAGTATCTCATAACCCACTTGACTGCTTGCCATTGAGCTTTTCTCGGATTACTCACAAACCTAGTTACCATACTAGTTGCGTGTGCCAGATCAGGTCTTGTACAAACCATAACATATATGAAACTAACAACACTCGAATATATAAACATACTCGTGTAATCCCTTTCTTCATCTATAGTTGGTATAATAATTTGATCAAGCTTAAAATATGCTCCCAAAGGAGTTCCAATAGGTTTGGACTGATTAGTATGGAATAATTACATGAATTTCAATGTAGATATATGAGAAATACATAACAGTCCCACTTTTCTATCCCTTTGAATCTCCATCCCCAATATCTTTTTGTTGTACCTAAATCCTTCATCTCAATCTAACTTTCCAATAGAACCTCTAAGTCATTAATTTTTAGTCAGATTCCTAGTTGTAACGAGCATATTTTTCACACATACCAACCAGTATAAATAGGATCCATCCAATAATTTCTTTTAGTAAACACAAATATCACAGTTATTTCTAATTTTGTCGTGTAAGGTCATAAAACTCTAAAAACTTTAGTATCATTGTCTTGGAGACTCCTTCAAACCGTATAGAGATTTCTTCAACAAACATCCAAGATATTTCATGGAAACAAAAAAACCCTTCTAGTTAGGGCATGTATATATTCTCATCTAGACTGCTATAGAGAAAAGTAGTTTTTACATCTAGTTATACAAGGTCTAGATTAACCACACTCACCATGGCTAATAGAACACAAACTGGATTATGTTCAAAACAAGTAAGGAACCCTTATGATAGTTGATTCCTTTTTTCTTCAAGAAGTCTTTTTCCACCAACCGTGATTCGAACCTTGCTTGTGTAACTCGAGGAATTCAGTATTTGCTTTTATAGACCCATTTGCATCTCTATGGTTTTTCTCTATTTGGTAATGGAACAAGATTCCAAGTTACACTCTTTTTAGGAGATTTCATTTCTTTAATCATCTGCATTAACCAATTTGTTGCTTTTTTACTCGTTAGAGCCTCTCTAAATGACCGTTGCTTGTCTGTATCTGTGTCTTCTCCAATTGCTAATGTATATGCTACGGAACAAATTTCGCAAGTATTCACACATATATCATATATAGTAGGTTTTTTTTTCCTTTTTTTCTATAGTTTCTGCCTTATTTTCTTGTCTCTCAGTATCAGCCTTTGTAGATTCTTGTTCTTTAGGTTCTTCTTGAGATGCATCCTTTCTAGGTTGTTCCTTTTTAAGTTACAATTCGTTATTTTTCATAACATTGTTTGGAGTTTGTGTCAAAAACTCCACCTTCTAGGTAGCACCATGATCTTAATTCCTTTCAAGAATTCTACATTTTCATCTCTAGTTACGTATATCAAATTTATCAAAATGTGACATCTATACTAATAATAAATTTTAGATTGTTTCATTATTCTACACCATATTCAATAACCTTTCACTCCAACTGTATAACCTAGAAATATGCACTTTATAGCCCTTAACTCTAGTGTACCATCATTATCATGATCATAAGTACGAAACTAAATATACGTAAATCAAAATAATCAAATGGTTTTTGGACCATAACTCTTGAGGAGTCTTTATGTCAAATACAGTTCATGCAAATCTATTTACCAGATAACAAGAAGGGTTGACTACTTATACACAAAATTGCTTTAATAATTAGCATATAAAACCATATATATTTCATGTTGCATAAGAATTTGGTTCATTCCTTCTGCAACCTCATTTTGTTGTAGTGTATTATGTATAGTGTAATGCCTCACTATACCTTCTGTTTTGAATTTTTTGTCAAATGGTACATTGCAAAACTGTAACCGATTATCATTTTAAGTGTTTTGATTTGTGTCCCTATCCATTTCTCAACCATAGTCTTCCCTTGAACTTTCTAACCACTTCATCTTTTATCTTTTGAAAATATTGTTGGAAATAGTGTACAAGGTGATTAATTTGTGGTGATATTTCTAATAATAGCAGGGTCCTTTTGGGTTGCCCTCACGACCCAGTAAAAACAAACAGTAGCATAAATAGTAGAGGAATGATTAGTTTATTAATTTATTGAGAAATAAATTAATCAGAAAATGGATCAAAAATTAATTTGGAATTAATTTATAGAAATCAATTAGAATGACTGGATTGTAATTATTAAAGGTTTAATTAATATAAACAACTCCAGGGGGTGCGGCCGCCAGAAAGCTCCTTAAGTTTGGAACCTTATGAGCCTTCCGGTATAAATAGAGGCCTTGGGGTCAAACCCTAAGGCATCACAATGCCCTCTAAGTGAGCCGCCACCTTCACCATTCCCTCCTCCCTCCCTTTGTCGAATTCTAAACCCTTCCCAAAGGGTTTCTGGATCGACACCTTCAAGCCAGGAAGGTTTATCTGCTTGTTCTTTTGGTGTTCTTGGGTGTGAATGATTAGAGGTATTCTGGTTTAGATCCTTACATTCAAATAAAGGTATGAATTTATATTCATCTTGGTATTGATGCAATTGCTTAGAACATATGATACATATTATGAATATCATATGATCATGTTAGTTAATCTACTCAGTTAATGGGATTTAATATTTTTTTGCCTTCCGCTGCTTGATTAATTTGTTAATAAGTTAAAATCCCAACACTGGTATTAAAGCCTCTATTCTTAGGTTGCATGCACATTAGATCAAAACTTGAATTATGAATTGTTTTGGCTGCTTAAATTTTCGAAAAACATACGTATTATGTAGATCAAATCCTAAAATTCCATGGTATGAATTTTGCCTGATTTGTGCTCCTAAATACGTGTTTATCGAAAATTAGAAGGGTTTAGGAGCCTCCCTTGGGTTGGCGGCTACGGTTTCACAAACCCTTGATTGTCTTGCAAGTTTCCTAACTTCCATAGTTACCTTAAATGCCTTGTTTCTTAAACTGCCTTCCTTTTAATGTAAGTTAATTCAGTTAATTATTAAAATGGATTTAATAGAATTAATTAGTGAATAAATAAATTTTAAATTGTTTAAAATTTACCCTTATATATATATATATATATATATATATATATATATATATATATATATATATATATATATATATATATATATATATATATATATATATATATATAACTTAATTTAAAACAAGAACATTGGTCAAACTATGACTAAGCTCACCCACTTAAAGTGTGTTTGAAGGTTTGAAGGGTGATTCTTATGAATTCTAATGAGGTTAGTTTTTAAATGACATTTATTATCTACCACCCTAACTGCCTGTCACATTATTTTGTATAATGGAGTTACCGAAAGGGTTTGAGAGGGCAATGTTTATAAATTAAAAAATATTAACTTAAAAGTATTAAAAAGAAAGTCCCATTTTAATTAAAATAAAAAGTAAATCATATGCTATCCATGAAAAACGCATATTTTCTTTGTGATACGTTGACGGAGTTGTGTGGTTAACCAGCACGTCAAGTCTAGATCATAGTTGAAGGTGATGTGGCACTCGTGATTCTCAAGCGTATCTTGAGCCGGGGATCACGCAGGTTTTGCATGGTCAATTCACCATTTGATCCATGATCCACGACATCCCTGTCATGGTTAAAAGATGAGCATAACCGAGATTAACATGCCATTGACTTTAGTCAATGAATCTCACAAATCTACGAATTTCATAGAGACTGAAATTATAAAATAATAAATGTCCCCATATTGTTACTAAAACATAAAAATAATAATCTCACATAACCGAGATTAACATGCCGTAATTACTTTAAAAAAACTAATATTGTTACTAAAACGTAAAAATTATAAAATGTAAATTCATTGTTATTGTTTTTCTAATAATAATAATAATAATAATAATAATAATAAATTAAATACTATTAATAAAAAAAAGAAAAAGAAAATGAAAATGACATCAAAGTAACAAAACTAGACAAAAGACAAAAGAAAAACCAAAAAAAAAAAAAACAAAAAACAAAAAATCAAATCAAATGGAGTAGGATTAGATAGTAAAAGATATGTATAGATTCACCCTTTACACAATCTTCAAATCTAATTTCATCGTATTAGTTATGCTAGCATTATCATCATAACCATGTATATCTTCCAAATTTTAAAATCATAACAATGTCCACATATGTCCTTAGGCTACACGGTGTAAGCGAAAGATGAGGGCGGGCTCGGCTGCGGGTTCGTGTGGCACCGGCGGTACCACTCGGGTTCGCCCTCCGGCGGGTTCAAAGAGGACTTACAGCGAGCTCGTGAAGCCGCTGTGCGTCGAAGGCAAAGAAGGAAAAGGGGTTGGAGGTGGGTTCGGCGGGTTGGAGGGCGAGGTGGGTTCGGCGGGATCGGCAGCTTCTACACCGTCCGGCTGCAGGTTCCGGCGGGTTGAAGGCGGGCTCGGCTTCCAGCGGGTTCACCTTCCATTACTCCGTATAGCCTTACATCTAATTCGGTGAGTTGCACCTAATTAGGAATTGTATTCGAACTCCTCTCGCGTCAAAAAACAAAACTAATTGTATAAAGAATAACAACTCAAAATTCGTAATTTATGCATTTAAGAAAATAAATATAAATTATTGTAAGATAAACTCTTTCAAGTTACAAATTTAGTGAGAAGTTTTCTAACACAAAGTCCTAGTACCGACAGGCTGGGCCTTAGTAGACTCGGCCTTATATTGGTTTTGGCTAGCAATATTTTATGTTTTTTTGCAGCCCAATTGATTTATTCTAACATACATAATAATATAAATACTAATAGAATCCGTCGGTTATCTTTTGACCTGAAATTACTAAAGATTATATATAGCCTCCAATTTTCCGATTTAGATGCTTTGATTTCGTTGTTTAATCCATTATTTTGTTACATATATTTTTATCGTTTCTGCTAATCATTTATTTGCAAATGATTTAAATTAGGGATAATGTCAGTGTAGTCTTTCAAATTTTTCGATTTTGGTTTAAATGGTGGCTAATATTTTTTGGTCTTCTAGTGGATTAAAATCTAGTTTTACATGCTATTGAAGTCCCTCTTACCGGTAATAGAAGGTAATTAAAACTTGAATAGCAGATGAATATAAAGTTTAAGCTCTTATAATAGAAAAAAAACAAACATCAGAGATTATTTAAACCAAAAAAACAATAAAGATTATTTGTGGCAAATTGGAGAATAAGATTTTTTATTTTTTGTTTCTCAATTTTGCGAAAATATTACACTTTATAAACTAGATTTTAATATTTTGGCAGTTTCCAGCAATTCCGACAAAATTTCGTTGTGATTTGCAACCCTCGAAACAGTTGTTAGTTACATGTGTTTAGTTCATTGGCCTCTATCTCGACAAATCACGTTGACTTTATGGTGCCCACTTTCAAATATTTTGTTGTTGTCTTGATTCGAGCGTTATCGACTAACTATACAATTTCGTTCAAGTTCCTCTTGTCCAGCGAAGCCTCTCCCCAACCTGCTTCTTATCTCTCATTTCGTCGACGAACGGGTGCATTTTAACTGTTGCTAGTCTGCAAATCTAAGTTTCACATAAGATTAGATAAGATAGAACATATCGAAGATTATGCGTGTGGGGACCCCGAGCAATGGGGGTGACTTTCATGGGCTAACCTTAGTCGCTAGCACTGGTGGTGAGAATGAATGAGAAGTTCTGCCAGGATAATGTTACTGTAGCCCTACGAACTATTCAGTTTTTGTTTAAATGGTCCCCAATGTTTTTTTTGGTATTCTAGAAGCTTAAACTTAACATTCAACTCCTAACCAAGTCCTTCTGACCTGTTGTAGCCGGTAAGAAAATGACTTAGATAGCAGGTAAATATAGAGTTTAAGCTCTAAACAAATAAAAATAAACATTAATGACCATAAATATAGAGTTTAAGCTCTAAACAAATAAAAATAAACATTAATGACCATTTAAACCAAAACCAAAAGTTCGTACAATTATAGTGACATTATCCTTTTAAATGACCAACCCTAAACAAATATTTCATGAACCCTCATCCGAACATGAAATTTTAACCCCTTCGTCCAACGTAAAATCATTCCATTCGTCTAGAAACCCGAAATATCCATATTATCACATCACTACCACCAAAAAGATTATCTAATTGTATTGAATCCAAACATCCTATCGTTATATCTCCACCATAAGACTAGGAATATTAGTGGTCCAAAAAGCAACCCAAAGACCTTTGAATAAACTTGTAGCTTCCTAAATTTTTCGAAAGTCAAGGTAAACTTATGCAGTCCAAGTTCATAAAAAATTAAATATTACAAAAATGTTATACTCATTGGTTGAGAGAGTTGGAATGAATATCCTTTGACCAATAAAAGCAAATTCCTAGAGTTTTTATTTTAGAAAATGTACATTTCCACTAGTTGATTCGTGAAATTAAGAATATAATATTCTTGTAACTTAAAAAAATATCCGTCTGTCACCCGTCTAAAATAGGACAAAAATTAAGCCATAAGATGTTTCCATGTACTATTAATTAATGAATTAAATTCGATGTTTTTTAGCGTGAGAGTTATAATCAGGAAGAAAACAACGAGACATCGTTGATAAGACGATACTGAAAGAGTCAAATTTCTAATCAGTTGTTGCATGAACTGGAGACAGTATCTCCACTACTATTGATCATTAATATATTATAATTGTTTTACGAATTAAGTTTAAAATGTTTGATTATATACTTTTTGAATAAGAATTTGTTTTTAATTAAAAAAAAAAAGCAAAAAGCTAGCAACAGGTAGGGTTGGATCAGAAGCTGTTTATGAATTATGAGGGAGGGAAAATAAACATCGATAGTTAACATTTCATGGTGGCTTGTTTGATATTGCCAATGGGTAAACAATAAAAAACCGTAAAAATTCATTTGTCTTTAATTATAAATAAACTAAATAAACTTATATTATTTATCTATACTTTTATTTACTAAACTAACCGACCATATTTTTTTTGTCGAGGCATAATAGAAAGTTGGTTTTCTCATAATAAGTATATAAAGTAGATCATTGTAAAACAATGCCATACAGATAATAAATAAATAAATGCATATTAGGCTTAATATAGTTATTTTATAAGAATCTAACCTATCGAACTTAACGGTATTAAACAGTGAGACAAAAACCACAAAAGAACCATGATATAAGGATATTTTTTGGCCAATAAATCTTTCGGTGACCAAATCCACTAAAAATGATAAAAGTACAACAAGACAATTTTTGCAGTTTACTCTTATATTTGTGGCCTTGCAATAAGGTATTAGTCATGTTACCACAATTAAAACTTTGAGAAAGTCAAAAAATTGATCAATTTTATTAATGAGTCGTCTGATAAGATTTGAAAATTTTAGATCTGAATCACTATAAGGTCTTAATTCTTTAGAGGATCTGAATGAGTTTGTATCTAAAAAAAAACATAATGTATCTAAAAAAAACATAATGTTTTGTTAAACATCAGAATACTGTACTGGATGATAAAAATAACAATTTTGTCATTATTAGCAATTTTATGTTTTATAAAATATATATTTGCTAGTAAATTATAAAAAATAAAACATCAGACAAAATCCGAAATAAGTATAATTAATTTCAAATCTAAATTAAACAAAAAGACTTATCAAATCCACGATAACATATTATCAACATACAACTTTCATAATATTTATAGGTTTTATCAATTACAATTCAACAAACAATTTTCATAATACTTATAGGTTTTAACAATTAAAATTGACAATCAAAACCTCTTTAATAAACGCAACTTATTAAGATGCAAAGTCAACCAAGAATTCATAATCATATATGCTAATGGTATACACTTGAATTCATAATCATTCGCTGAAGGAGGTTGCCATGGTGTCGGAACAAAGGCGGCAACGGAGTGGCTAAAGGAGATAGCCTTGTTTGAAGGTTTCGACATATGTGAGGTGTGAGGAAGGAGCAATGTTACATTAGGGCAAAGGGTCAAGAGAGGCATTAATTTCATTCAGATACTACTTCAAATATTAATCGGTGAGGTGCAAACTTAGAAATTCAGATGGAAAAAATACTCGAACCAAACAATCTGAATGTTACCGATTCAGACATTACCTTTTAATTGAGCCATTAAATAACTACCAAACCTTTTAACCCGAGGTTGCTTCATCAGGATCATCCAAAAGATGAATCGGGTGGGGTCCTCGGTTACAAAAAAAAAAAAAAAAAAAAAAAAAAAAACACCTACCAAACAAAACGTAAGCTTTTTCCACTATTTAGAAAAAAAAATCGAATATTTCTAATTATAACGGTTAATTTCGCAAGTAGGGAGTGACACATATAATTGGCTTCGAAATTGGTAAAAGGAAAAAAAAAAAAAAAAAAAAGTTCAATTGCTCGCAAATGGGTCAATGGGATGGAAAATGGCTGTGAGTGTTCCCGTATAAAAGTCATTTCTTTTTTATTTTTCATTTTTACATTATATATTTTTGGTCGAGTCTCTCAAAGAAAACTTTTATTTTTACATTATATAAACCTTTATTTTTTGTGAAAATAGTTTTTGAATATTCATACTCAGGTAAGGTTTTATTGTAGTGCATGAGAAGGGCCGGACACCTGCTAACATTTGTGTACGTAGAGGGAAAAAAAAGTTTTATTTTATTTTCTATAAATAAAACTCTAAAAAAATATTTTTAATAAAAAACCATAAATATCATAAATCAATAGGAATTTCGTAACATAGACTTACAGTAAAAAAAATTAGATTTACTTGAATACAACTTTATTTTTACACAACGTAACGCTAGAGGAAGATATTTTGGAAAGTATGGAAAAGGAATTTGCTGGAAGGAAGAAAGTACCAAATGTTTCGTTTTTTGAAGATGGCAATGATGATAATTATAGGCAAGATGGAGATAGTCATATGGGGCCGAATACGTTGGAAGGGTTGGAGGGTAAAGTGGAAGAAGCTAATAAGGATTATCATTTGGAAGAGGGGGAGGTGGATCGACATGGCATAATAAAACAAAGCTCTGAGGATCCTTTTCTTTTTTATGAATTACTGAATAGAAAGGATGTAGATGTGAAGGAGACGGTCGTGCCGGAATCTAATTCCAGTGTCACACCTATGTGCCCTCCGGGTTATACCCCTCTAGCAAATGATGGTGACAACAGTGAAGGGGAGAAGTCGGTTCACATGGAGAAAAAGTTCAATACGGTTAAAAATTTGGATGCAGTTAGTCATGTGGACGGTGGAAACAATGATAGCTCTCAAACAATAACCAGATCTTTAATTAGAGGTGATGATATTATGGAGCCCCATGCTTCGGCCCCAAGTGGTAACTGTGGTCAGAAAATGGAAGATATAGATATTATTGGTCATATGATGGGATACAAGACTACTAAAGTTAATGATGAGATGGTTGATCACCATGGGAGTAAAGAGTATTTTCAATGAATTTTACATCCTTAAATATTCAAGGACTGGGCCACAATCAGGCAAAAAAGAGATGGGTTTTTGAGTTATGTTCTAAGTTCAAGATTAACTTCTTGGCACTTCAGGAGACAAAGTTAGAAGTTGTTGATGATGTTTTAGTTCGGCAGTTGTGGGGTAATTCTCGGTACCAATTTGCTTGTAGCGGTTCTGTGGGTGCCTCAGGTGGAATTCTTTGTGTTTGGAATCCGGATATTTTTTTGAAAAAGCAAATGGCAGCTTCAGATTATTTTGTTATTCTTGAGGGTTTCTGGAAGCCTACTAACACTAATCTTATGGTTATCTCGGTTTATGCACCACAAGAGTTAAGTGAGAAAAAAATGCTTTGGGATTATCTTTCGCAAATTATCCTAAAGTGGAGAGGTGAGGTAATTGTTATGGGTGATTTTAATGAAGTGCGGGTAGAGGCGGAAAGATTTGGTTCTACTTTCCATCCTAGTGGGCCGCGTTTTTTCAATAATTTTATAGCCATGACTGGTCTCGTAGATATTCCTTTGGGTGGTTACTCGTTTACGTGGACTCATTCTACGTCTGGTAAAATGAGTAAGTTGGATAGGTTTCTTGTTTCTGAAGGCTTATTGGATTTATGCCCGCATATTTCGGGGCTGATTTTAGAGAAACATCTTTCCGATCATCGCCCGATTTTGCTCCGTGAATCGGTGTTGGATTACGGGTCTACTCCTTTCCGGTTTTATAATTCTTGGTTACACAATGGGGATCTTGAGAAGATTGTGAGTGATTCGTGGGCCAATGATGGGGTTACAGATAAGAGCGCCATGGTACGCCTTAAAAATAAATTAAAAGCCCTTAAAAATCGTTTGAAAGACTGGGCCAAAGAGATGCGAAGTCAGAAAATTGGAGATAAGATGTTGCTTAAGGAAAAATTGAGGGATTTAGATAAGCGGGTTGATGACGGGGAGCGAGATGTTTTAAAAGAAAGGGGGGAAATTATGAGTAAAATCCTTGATCTTGATAAGCAGGAAGCAGCAGACTTAGCTCAAAAAGCTAAAGTCAAATGGACTATTGAAGGAGACGAGAATTCGAAGTTTTTTCATGGTATTATCAATAAATCTCGGCGGCAACTTGCTATTAGAGGGGTCTTCTCTAATGGGGATTGGTTGGATAGGCCTAATCAAGTTAAGAAAGAGTTTCTTACTCATTTCGCTACTAGATTTTCTAAGCCAGATGCTTTTAGATTACAGTGTGATATGGAATTTCCTAAACGTTTGTCAGAAGATCAGTCAGAGTTTATTCAAGGGGAGGTGACGTCTGAAGAAGTTAAACAGGCTGTGTGGGATTGTAGGGCAGAAAAATCTCCGGGTCCAGATGGCTTTACTTTTGAATTTATCAAAAGGTTTTGGGAGTTATTAAAGGATTTGGTGGGTGAGGCGGTTCAGGAATTCTTCAGGACTGGAATCTTTCCAGTTGGTTGTAATTCCTCTTTTATCGCTTTGATTCCAAAGGTGGCGGATGCTAAGTTTGTGAAGGATTTTAGGCCGATTAGTCTAATTGGTGCCCAATATAAAATTATTACAAAAATTTTGGCTAATCGGTTAAAACTGGTGATTGGGGATTTGATTAGTGAAGAGCAATCTGCGTTTGTGCATGGACGTCAAATTCTAGATGGTCCGTTAATTTTAAATGAAGTGCTTTCTTGGTGTAAAATTAAGAAAAAAAGGCTATGGTGTTTAAAGTTGATTTCGAGAAGGCTTATGACTCGGTTAGATGGGACTTCTTGGAAGATATCTTGGGACGCTACGGTTTTGGAACGAAATGGTGTAGATGGATACGTGGCTGTTTGAAGACGGCTAGAGGCTCTGTGTTGGTTAATGGGAGTCCTACAGAAGAGTTTCAGTTCTATAAGGGTTTGCGCCAAGGAGACCCGCTCTCGCCTTTCTTATTCATTTTGGTTATGGAGACACTTCATCTGTCGTTTTTGAGGACTATCGTTCGCGGAGTTTTCACGCCCTTGACAGTGGGCAGTGGGTGTACACTTTCTCACTTGTTTTATGCAGATGATGCGGTGTTCATTGGAGACTGGAAAGAGGAAAATTTTACCAATATTGTGTCTATTTTGCGGTGCTTTCATCTCGCTTCAGGGCTGAAGATTAACATCCAAAAGTCGAAAATGTTAGGTGTTGGTGTTACGTTTACAGAAGTTGAGAGAGTCGCGGCCTTGGTGGGATGTGCGGCAATTAAAACTCCGTTTACGTACCTGGGGGTTCTGGTTGGAGGTTCTATGTCTAGAGCGAGTGCGTGGGAAGAGGTTGAGAAGAAAGTTAATGATAGGCTTTCTAAATGGAAATTGAAAACTCTTTCAGTTGGTGGAAGATTGACTCTTTTAAAGACAGTGCTTGGGTCCATCCCTAATTACTATTTGTCTCTTTTTAAAGCTCCGGTTGGGGTGATAAAAAGATTGGAAAATCTGAGGAGTCGGTTTTTTCGCGGAGTGGAGGGTACGAAGACAAAAAACGCGTGGATTGGGTGGAATAAGGTGTGTGCGGGTAAGGAAAAGGGGGGTCTTGGAGTTGGAAGCTATTTTGCTTTAAATAGGGCTTTACTTTTTAAATGGATTTGGAGATTTAAGAATAATCCAAGGGCGATGTGGGTGAAGGTGGTTAAGGCGATTCATGGAGAGGACGGTCTTCTAGGAAATTGCGATGTTTCTAAAATAGCCTCAGTGTGGCGGGATGTCGTTATTTCGACTAGAGATTTGACAAAGAATGGAATTGATCTGATGGGCTTTTGTAAAAAGAGGATTGGGGATGGTATGGATACTTTATTTTGGAAAGATAATTGGTTAGGAGAAACGTACTTCATGCGTAGGTTTCACAGATTATACAACTTGGAGGAGAATAAAAATGCCACAGTGGCTTCTAAATGCACGGGTTGGTGGGGTGATTCTTTTAGACGCTTGCCGATGGGGGGTATGGAGGAAGAGCAAAAGGGGGAGTTGGATAGAATTATGAAAGACGTTTATATTTCAAATAATCGAGACATTTGGCTTTGGGATTTGGTGACAGATGGTTCTTTCTCGGTTAGTTCCACTAGACGATGTATTGATGACGTGATCAATGGTGGTACGGGAGTGCCTACAAGGTGGATCAAGATGATTCCTATAAAAATCAATGTGTTTACTTGGAAGATGATGTTGAATGGCTTACCTACGAGATGGAACATGTCTACAAGAGGCATAGACTTGGAGTCTATCTTATGTCCGGTTTGTGGAGTTAAAGCTGAAGACATTGGTCATCTTTTTTTCGAGTGTAGTTTTGCTCAAGAGATTTTTACTAAAATTGGAAAATGGTGGGATTTAGTTTTACCAAACGATTGGTCTTTAGCGAATTGGAGGACTTGGCTTCAAGATTTGAGATTACAAAAGCTTACTAAAGAAGTTCTGGAAGGAGTGCTTTATGTGACGTGGTGGTACATCTGGAGATTTCGGAATGATACAATCTTTGGAAAAACACTTCCTAAAAAGAGTGTTATATTTGATGATATTGTTGCTCAATCGTTCCTTTGGTGTGATAGTCGGTCTAAGAAAAAAATAGATTGGAACTTGTGGCATTTAAATCCTTCCTTAATTGTGATGTAATTGTTTTATTTCTGTGCTAGTTTTTGCTAGTTGCTCTTAATAAAATTCAGCTGTTCAAAAAAAAAAAAATATAAAAGTTATAATATAATATAATATGTGTACCAAATAGTGGAAAAGTTTCTTTTAATATATAAAGTTAAAAATATAAAGTTATAAAAAGCTATTTTAAAAATTTTACATGAAATTTATTGGATAAAATACATGATGATTAACAAGTGACGTACTTAATGTAGCATTTGACAGACAGGCTAAAATAGATTAAATGAGACAATAATTCTTAAGGTGTTTAACATGACTAGAACAAAAACAAATTAGATATTGACCAAGTCAAATTAGACAAAATAACCCTGTCAAATGTTATCGTATTATGACTCAAACTAAAATTGCACATATTATCTTCTTCGTTCTTCGTAGTTATCTCGCTAATAATTATCAATTTCTGCATATAAATAAACTTGACAATTGTATTATCGATCGACTTTTTTGTCTTTCATTACCGACACACAACTCCTCCAATCCAAGCATCATGATTAAGGTATGCATACAACTTTGTTAATTTTTCGCTTCCATGCTTCTTTTTTCTGGATTAGACAATTAATCTTCCCCTTCTCCGCCTTAAGCCACCAGCAACCATCGTGCCCTTTCCATATTACAGTAACTACTTTTCGAATACAATATTACTCACTTTGTGTTTTATTCACGAAAAGATTCAAAATATAACATGGTTTTTGTTGATTTGTCATAATTCTAGATTTGTTTATGGTAAAGGGCCCCTCTAAACTTGATGTCAGAGCCGGGAAGTGTCTATCCATTGGTTATCCACAAAAGTCTTTTGGATATTTGTTATACAGACCCAGTGAAAAATGTGGTGTTTGTTGCTCGAAGAAAAGTGTTTCGAGAAAGAGAACTTATATCCAAATAAGACAGTGGGAGTACAATTGACCTTGAAGAAATCCAATAGTCAGCCAATGAAGAACCTATAGTTGACACTAGCACTCAACCAGAGACTGAAACGTCTGTTGTGCCAGTTGACAATTTTATTACCTCTTCGCAAATCTAGTAAAGTTAGCATGCCTCCTGAGTTTTATGGTTTTCATATTACTGCAGAAGGGGACACATTTATTAATGATAAAACACTGGTAAATTTGGATGAACCTGCTAACTACAAAGACGTGATGGTAAACCCTGAGGCAGCCAAATGGAAAGAGGCAATGGATAGCGAGATGTAGTTCATTTACGATAACCAAGTTTGCAATTTGGTTATCATACACCCGGTCGAAAGACGGTGGGTTGTAAATGGATCTTCAAGAAGAAGACTAACATGGATGTGAATATACATACATTCAAAGCTAGGTTGATGGCAAAGGGCTATACTCAAACCCAAGGGGCTGATTATGAGGAAACCTTTTCACCAATAGCTAAGATAAAGTCAAATAGGATAATGCTTGCCATAGTCGCCTTCTATGATTATGAGGTATTGGAAATGGATGTTAAAACAACTTTCCTTACCGGAAAACATTCAAAGGATGTGTATATGACACTGCCGGAAGGTTTTTGTAACACCCCAAAACCAACATCAAGTATATAAAGAAATTAAGCAAATCTTTACAATTTTGATTTTACAAAACAATACTCGATGTATTGGGAGCGACAAGTAGATACCTCAAGATCGCTCCTCGATCCAGCCGGGCGTTACTAATCCTAATTCCTGCAAAACACCACCACAAAAACAACGTATGCAAAAACGCTTAGTGAATAACTCTACTAAAAGTGAATGTAAATCTACAACAAAACTTATCAAGCTAAACTACACTTTTGTGATATCCCCATTCTTTTGTAACCTAAACAACAACACCAATAAAATATATCATAACACCAAGGTCACCATTAGTGTAATCACAACCAATATATAACTAATGCCGATAATGTAAACGTTCACCAGATGATCTTGGGCTTTTCACCAACCCGAAGACCAATCACCAACATTTAAATACACGAATGTGTCGCCAGTTTCTAGTTTCACCTTTAGTTGCAATGAAATCTTCATGCAATTAATAGAACATCATATGGAAATACACCAAATATAATATAGTCATTTAAGACTAGACCACTAATAACTAGAATTAACTACTCTAATTATACACTTATTTCACCTTTCAATATCAACCACAATATTATGTATTAAAGCATTTATCTAATATCAATCGAATACATGTATAAGCACCAAAACATAGCAACAAAACAAACACCAGTCTAAGCTAAGTAAAGTTACTCACCTGTAGTCCAAGCTCTAAAACCAACTAGATTTGTTGTTTTGTAATCTTCCTTACACCTTCTTGTCTACAGAGGAACAAGTTTAAACCTTCATTAGACACCATACATCACGAATACAACTTATTCAACAAAATCCATAAAGATATCAACTCCAGACTAATTAGCGCCGCTAACTATGTACAGTCTAGCTCTCTATGTTTTTTTTTTCACATAAAACTCTGTTTTTAATTTCCAAACACCAACGGATTTAAGAATAACCCACCATATTCAATTACACACCTAAAACTTCGAATTCCACAACTTCCATATCAATCAAAATCAACCAATTCAACTAATTCAACTTAGCAAATGCACACATAAGAACATATTAACCTCAATCTTTGATTTGTATGCAAAAGCCCCTTGATTCCACCTTAATTTCATGGTTAGAACATGAAAAACGAGCCCGAAAGATGTTTTCTCCTAAACCTTCTGTTGAGTGAAAAATACCCACCAAATGCCCCTTTCACGGTTTAAGTGGAATCTGCCAAACAAGATGTTAGTGTCGCTAACACAAGCATTAGCGTCACTTAGGGGTGGATTTGGGCTTTAGCCCATAGTGGCACGGGCCACTACTGAGATTTGGGTTAGAAGTAGCCCACTAAAGTATTCAGCCCAAACTTAGAAACCCAGAAGAACAAAGAAAAGAAATCAGAAGCCTAAAGCCAAAGAAGAATACGATGTACGTATACGCAAACGACAAAGAAAAATTGCTGCTTCTGTACTCGGGCTTCTGAACTCGAAAAAGGAAAATATCGCTAAAGCCTGAACTCCTCATTGTTGCCTGATATCGCTAAAGTCAGAAGTCTGATCTCGAAAAAAACACAAGCATCACCTGATTCAATATCCTCTCTCGATTCTCATTCTCGTGAATCTCCCGGATTATGGTATGGTGAAATTAGTATTGGTTAATTATTGAAATTATTGATTAAGTTGGTGATTCAATCTCTCGACTCTCATTTTCTTGATCCTCCTTTGATAAACTTGTCAGTAGTTGCTGAATAGAGAATTCAGTACTGAAATAATTATCAAATGCATATTCTAATCGTTAATCTTTATTAAAGGTACTGTTTTAATTTGCTACTTATGGAGCTTGAATGTCTTTGGTTCTGCGTATTGGGTCTCTCTATGTTCTTACGAGTTACGAGGTGTCATAGTTGATGCATACATGCATTGCACGGTTCTGAGTTTTGTTGTCTTCTAACTTTTATTGTTGTGCTGGTAGGTTGTGTTTCGTTTGGAAGCAAAAGGTTTTGTTATTCCATCAAATTTGAAGTTTTCCTGATGTTACCTCTGATTGGTATGATAGTGATTCGAATGGTGAAGATGTCATCTATCTGAAAATCGTTGGTAAGAATTAGGACGTTTAGAATTGATGGTTAAAGTATATTATAGTTGTTGTTTCTGTTCTGTATTATACGTCTAAGTGAAAGTAGTGACTGGTAGGTGTTTGTTTTGTGTTGAAATCGAGTTTGATTGTTGCAATTTCACTAAATTTAGGTTTTCTGGTGACGATTTGTTGAGAATTTATCTGTTCTTTTACTGATAATATGATTCATGTGATCGATCTTGTTATCTTCACACGAAAAACAATGATTCCGTTGAACCCCTACTTCGATGCTTCTTTAATTGGTATACACTATGATTGTTGTTTAATTTAGGGTTATTTTTACGGAATCTTCCCAATTATCAAGCATAGAGGTGGTATAAAACTTTCTACGTCATTTGAGTCACGAACTTAATCTTAATCTCATGACCTCTGTTATCAGGTCCACCGAGAGAACCTGAAGAAGTTGAAACCGATTCTCTAGAAGCAGTGAGGAAGATACTATTTAGGTTTCGTAACAAAGAAGTAAGCAGTCATCCTTCATTTTCCTTTTCTACTTAACCAATCTTTCTCTCTTCACGTCATATACGAATCATTCGTGTTCTCCTCTTTTTCTACTTTTTCTATTAATAGCTTCATTGCAGATTGTGACAATTGTAAAATTTGGTCAACAAAAGTCAACTGTAGTCAAACGAAGCGTACGTTAATCTATATGTTGAAAAGTTATTTTCCATAACTTTTGCGATAAATTATTAAATATTATGATACTACGTATGCTAAGTCAAAACAATTATCGAATAAAAGTCGAAAATGCGGACAGCAAACTACTGTAGCGTAAAAATTCGATAATCATACAATTATTATTTTAAGAATAATAATATTCATTAAACGATCTACTCATAAATACGAACCTGTGGATATATAGAACGTCGAAAACGGAGTTCGTATGTGGAGGTTACAACGATTAAACCGCTGTGAACGGATAAATGTACACATGGTTTGGACTCAAAATACAAAATGTGGTGTCTTAAACATCAAATATGAAATAACAATTCATATAATATGGAACGTAATAATATCTAGTATTTAATTTCAAGGCAAAATTCAATTTCCGGTAAAATGCCAAAAATCGCGAAATCGGAAGAATACTGCGCTTAAACGCATAATTCGACATCCAACGAGTAATAATTCAATCAAAATAAATGTTTGGCAATGTTTTTATACAAAATAATTATATAGAACTTCGTTTCGTCAAAAACGCATAAAATTTCACTAAAACGTCTTAATATTTTATAAAAATCACTTATTTTTATAAAGTATGTTGCTATTTTATAAAAACCACCTCACCCCACCCCCCCCCTACCCCCCATCGGCTGGAGCATGGACCAAGACATCAAGATCCAATCTTTGGGTCACTATTCACAAATCTAGACACTAAAAGGGCTATAGAATTTTATATTAGGAAAAATCACAAACAAATCTACCATAAGGGAACTAACTATCTCCTTTGAACCAAACCAAACACTCCCTTCTCCTCTTCTCTCCTCACTCTCGGCTCTCACCCTCTCTTCCTCTCTTCCAAACCGCCACCATTAAACACCACCACAAACATCCATTTTCCAAGCTCTTTTGCAAGTTCAAGTGGTAAGCTTCATTCATCCTTTGATTCTAAACTACTTAACATAAGTTTTACACCATTTACACACACTAACATTTAGGAAAAACCATTGGGTAATAGCATTGTCCAAGGGTTCTCCGAGCTCCAAGGCTTGGATCTTCAATCCTACCACCGATCTTCCAAGAAATACTTAGTTTTCAAGCCAAGCACGCTCCAAGGGTGAGTTCATACCCCACATTTTCATCTTTTCTAACCTTTTTGGGCGAGAATACAAGTTTAATTACTATAAATGTTGTTTTATTCAAGTTTATATGTGTTTAAATGCTATAAATGATGTTTTACACAAACTTATAAAACTAGTTGTTGTGTAAAAAATGTTTTTGACATGAAATATGGTTAGATCTAAGTATTGTAAACATTATGATATATTAGTTTGTGTAAAAAGTTTCCAAACTATAAATAAAGTGTGTAAAAATGCTAGATCTTGGATAAAATGTTATAAAAACAAAAACTAGAAAATGTGTAAAGATGATCTTGACATAAACTATGGATAGATCCATGTTTTATAAACACTTTGACATAGTAAGTTGTGTAAAAGTTACAAAACTATAAATAAAGTGTACAAAAATACTAGATCTTGGATAAAAACGTTATAAAAATAAAGACTAGTAAAAACTACGTTTTTATAGACGAAAGTACTATTTTCTAGCAAAAATGGTTATAACCAAGTTATTACACCATTTTTGTGAGAAATATCTTAAAAGATGATATTTATAATCATTTGAATAAGTTACTTCGTTATTACTCACACAAAAATATGATTATTACGACGGAATACTGAAAATAAACTATTATTGGAATAGTTTATGAACACAAGATTATTATGACGTTTGAACATGACAAAAATAATTATCTAAAATTATATAATTATTAAACACTACTATATTATCATGGGAAAAATGATAATGGATGATTACAAGAGTTTCTATATACAAATTTTACGTAAACAAGTTGATTGGAATACATACATTTTTGTGAGATGAATCTTCACAGTACTTTTATAAGTACCTACTATAAATCCTGAATTTTATAACCAGAGTCTCGGTAAGAGAGCGCGATATTTGATTATAGATCTATACGGGGCTTGACAACCCCGCACCTGAGCTGCTAGCTACAGCTAGACCGGCAGGTCTGAGGTGTCCAAATGTCTAACATTCCGACGCCTGAAGAACGTCGCAGCAGGCCAACTAGTCACAGTATGGTTATAGGGTATCTCACATGGGAAAATAATCAACTTATTATTTTTATAAATTGTTTACGCAGAAAAATACATTTCTAAGGGATTTCACACTACAGTTTACATATTACATTTTAGTCTTTGGGATTTAAAGACTTGGACATTTTATGAGAAAATATTGGATTTTCTTGGTTTTCAACACTATTGCTTACAAACAAAGGATATTTCTTACGCAAAATCTTATGAACTCACCAACTTAATTGTTGACACTTTTTCAACTACTTGTATTCTCAGGAAACTGATAAGGTAAATCAAGCGCTACAAGAAGGGACGTTACGACGTCGTTTTTGCCTATTTTTGCTATCATTATAATTGTATTTGAAACATGCAACAGTTAAACTATGTAACATTTGCAATTACTTAATAATGGTTGTTTGCTTGGAATCACTATTATTCAACTTTGTTATGATATTGTTCATGAAGTCATCCACCCTCGAACGTTTCCGCCATTACGGTTTGAGGGTGTGACAGATTGGTATCAGAGCATTGTTTATAGTGAACTAAGTATATCAATCCATTTAAATATATAAAACTATAAATACAATGGGACTAAAACTCTCGAAAACATTTTCGTACAAGTATACTTTTAAAATTACAACGATACTTTTTTTTATAAAAAGTTAAGTACGTACATACACACTAGAACGATATCATAACGAAAACATACAAAAGTGGTAGGATGAGTTGAACACCACGGATAGGCCTAAGCATTTTGGTAATTATATCTTGGATAAATAGAGCCTGATCAACTGTATTGGTCCAAGATATGATTAACGTATACTTTGGAATAATCGTGGTGAACAACAAGCCCAAACACTTATCAATAACCAAATAACTAAACATAAAGTTAAAATACTGTAGGAGTATTTTATGGATACTACAAAATTATACCTTTATATTTTTCTTTTACACCCCTCTCATACCCTTTCTTGCTCAGACACCATGGCAGGCTTCCATTTGCCCGGAGATCCTTATTTCCCCGACGAAGGAAATAACGGATGGCTCGACGAAGAGCCGGAAGAGGACCCCGAGGAGGGTCAGGAGGAGGAAGAGGAGATGGAGGAAGGAGACTCCGACGCAAAGTCCGAAGTCAGCGACCCGCACTTCCCGGTTCACGATCGACACACACCTCTGCCAGGGCCGAGCTACCAGGTATATTGCCACCCTGGTGGTCCATTGTGGATGCGTACTCCTCGAAAGAGGGTACTTCCTATCCACCGTCCCTTACTAATAGAAGAACTTCTTCAGGACCCGACGCCAGAGTGGGCAGAATGCCTACGCCTTTGGAGCCGCGAGCAAGGCTTACGACCCCCGTATGGCATGTCCCATGACTTCTTCGACCTCAGTAAGGGAGGGTCTGCAGACCGAGCTTTACCAGTCATGATCGGGCGCATTAGCCGTCAGGAAGAGCGGATCAGGGCAACCTCCAGCCAAGTCATGGACGTGGGAGCCACTACCGAGGTCACTATTGCACGCGTTCGACGCCTCGACGAGGCCCATGACCATACCTCCGGGCGGGTCGACTCGCTCGAGGAGGATGGAAGGACAACTATGGGAATGTATCGGGAGGCCTTTGTACGGATATCAGAGTCCGAGCAAAGGATACGATACTTAGAGCAGAGGGCCGAGGAGGCAGTGCGTGAGGCCGCTGATCTGAAGGCACAGGTGGATGCACTTCGTGGAGCTGGGAGATCCGGATCACCATGAGTAGTACCCATACTACTCAAATTTTTTTATAGACTAGGATTTTATGAGTAAGCGCTATACGCTACTCGCCATTGTATGTAGGCGCGACCCTACAATTAAGTGATTACACTCTTTGTGGGTCGTTACGCCGTTTGCTTATTTTTGTGCATTGTAGACCTCTGCGAAGGTCAAATTTTACTATCTCGAAATTTATGTAACGCTACAAATTATTATTAATAGGATGGCGTATTTTATTTATAAAACATTGTACAAGTGTCTGATATGTATGTTTGATATTTGAATATGATTACAAATTACGAAAAGGAAAGAACAGAACTAAGTTTGAAGATATAAGCGCTGTATCTTAATGACAACATACTTATAACAATCCTTCTAAAAACTAACCAACGTCAAATCTTAAATCCTTGTGGCAGAAACATGCCACCCCGTCGAAGAAATGCTAGGCGCGCACCGATCGAAACTCCCGAGCCGCCCATGATGGACTCGGCTACTTTCCAAGCCGCTGTTACTTCTGCAGTAGCAGCTGCTATCGCTCAAATAAACTCAAATGGGACGAATGGAAACGGAAGTAGAAATGGCACCAACGACTCCACCAATGGAGAAACATCAAACCAATCGCGAGTATGCACGTACAAGGACTTCGCGAATTGCAAACCTGTGGCTTTTCATGGTACTGGTGGTGTCCTTGCTCTCACGAGATGGATTGAGAAGACCGAATCAATCTTTGATATCTCTGCATGCCCCGAAGAATTTAAAGTCAAATTCGCCGCCTGTACTTTTGCTTAGACGGCCATGTCCTGGTGGAAGGGTCATGTTAAGACCCTGACACTTCCTGTGCCCAACTCAATGAGTTGGGAGGAACTGAAGACCATGCTGATGAAAGAATACTGTCCTAGGGGGGAAATCCAAAAACTAGAACAGGAGCTGTGGAACCTTACCATGAAAGTTCAGATCTGACCACCTACACGAACCGATTCAATGACTTGGCAACCCTCTGCCCTGCTATGGTCACGCCAGAATCTATGAAAGTGGAACGTTATATCTGGGGGCTATCTCCTCAGATCTAGGGAAACGTAGAAGCGGCAAGCCCTGCCACCGTCGACAGTGCTAAACGACTGGCCCAACGATTAGTCGACCATGGGGTTCGCCAGGGCACCATGACCCCTAAAACTGATCAACCAAAGGAGAAAGACCACAAAAGGAAACCCTGGAACAGGGGGAGAAGTCAGCCTAACCAAGAAGGGGCCAAGAGACAACAGATTGTGGCAGTCCGTGCAGCCACTGTCCCGACTACCCCAACGGCAACCAAACAGTATAATGGGACACTACCCAAGTGCAACAAGTGTAATTTCCACCATACCGGAGCCTGTAGAGAAATGCACTGCTCGAACTGTAACAAAAAGGGTCATACCGCCCGTTTCTGCAAGGCGCCATTCCCACAAACCACCCAAGCCTCTAATGCTGGGGTGAGTCAAGCTTGCTATGGTTGTGGTGAAACGGGGCATTTTAAGCGTGATTGCCTGAAGACGAAGAACGTTGGGAGAAATGGAAGAGTCCTAGCCATGGGACATGCGGAAGCGGTGGAGGATCCCACCGTGGTTACCGGTACGTTCCTCGTCAATAATTCATATGCTTACATTCTATTCGATAGCGGTGCGGAGAGGAGCTTCGTAAGCCACGAGTTTAAAAACTTACTAAAACAAAAACCTCAACCACTCAATGAAACATTTACAGTAGAAATGACAAATGGCAAAACAGAAAGCACAAACGACATATATATAGGCTGTACACTTACTCTGGAAGATCATTCCTTTCAAATCGACTTAATGCCTGTTAGAATAGGAAGCTTTGACGTGATTGTTGGTATGGATTGGCTAATCCCCCATCATGCCGACATCATGTGTTACGAAAGAGGGATCCGACTTCATCTGCCGGATGACAAGACCCTTGTTATCTACGGTGATAAACCCAGTACCAGTCTCCGAATCGTGTCTTGCATCAAAGCCCGAAAGTACCTACAGAAAAGATACCATGCCTGCCTAGCCCACGTTGTTGACAAGAAGAAAGAAGTAAAGAACATCAAAGAGATCCCTAAAGTCTGCAACTTTCATGATGTATTCTCGGAAGACCTTCTAGGAGTACCACCCGCACGACAAGTCGAGTTCAGAATCGATTTGATCCCTGGAGCCACCCCAGTAGCAAAAGCGCCATACCGATTAGCCCCGACGGAAATGCAAGAATTATCCAGCCAACTAAACGAACTGGTAAGTAAAGGGTTATCAGACCGAGCTTCTCACCTTGGGGAGCGCCGGTCTTGTTCGTAAAGAAGAAGGATGGATCATTCCGTATGTGCATTGACTATCGGGAATTGAACAAGCTCACTATCAAGAATCGGTATCCGCTACCCCAAATCGACGACCTTTTCGATCAACTCCAAGGATCGAGTTACTTCTCAAAAATCGATCTGAGGTCGGGGTATCATCAACTCAGAGTCCAAGAAGAAGACGTTCCTAACCGCTACGGCCATTATGAATTCGTCGTGATGCCCTTCGGATTGACTAATGCGCCCGCAGTGTTTATGGATCTGATGAACCGCGTATGCCGACCTTACCTAGATAAATTCGTGATAGTGTTCATCGACGACATACTTATCTATTCACGGAGTAAGGAGGAACATAGTCAACACCTACGACAAGTTTTGGAGACATTAAGAGCAGAGAAGCTGTATGCGAAATTTTCAAAATGCGAATTTTGGATTAGAAAGGTGGACTTTCTGGGCCACATAGTCATCAAGGAGGGATACATGTGGATCCCTCCAAAATCAAAGCATCGAAAACTGGGAAGCACCAAGAACTCTGACAGAAATCCGCCAGTTTTTGGGCCTTGCTGGCTATTACCGAAGATTCATACAAAATTTCTCCAAAATTGCGAAGCCACTTACTGCCCTGACACAGAAGGGTGTAATATTCAAGTGGGAAGATAAACAGGACGCCGCCTTCCAGACCTTAAAGAAAGCTTTGTGCAGCGCTCCTATTCTGTCCCTTCCTGAAGGAATAGAAGACTTTGTGGTCTATTGCGATGCATCGAACCAGGGTCTGGGCTGCGTACTCATGCAAAGAGGAAAAGTCATTGCCTACGCTTCAAGACAACTTAAAACTCACGAGGTCAACTACACTACACATGACCTCGAGTTGGGGGCGGTAGTTTTCGCATTAAAGATCTGGAGACACTACCTGTACGGCACTAAGAGTACGGTTTTCACCGACCATAAGAGTCTCCAGCACATCCTCAACCAAAAAGAACTCAACATGAGACAACGACGATGGGTAGAGCTGCTAAGTGATTATGAATGCGAAATTCGTTATCACCCAGGAATGGCCAACGTGGTGGCAGATGCCCTTAGTCGGAAGGAGTACTCGGGTCGCCGAGTAAAGTCTTTGTCGATAACGATCCGTTCCCATTTGTCCACTCAGATCAAGGAGGCGCAGCTAGAAGCCTTAAAACCTGAAAATATCGCAAATGAAGCCTTGCGAGGGATGGATAAAAACCTCGAAGTTAAGGATGACGGAGCTCGTTACCTCATGAACCGAATTTGGACCCCGAGATTCGGCGGATACAGAGACATTATCATGAATGAGGCTCACAAGACCAAATACTCCGTTCATCCTGGGTCCGACAAGATGTACCTGGACCTCAAGAAACTGTATTGGTGGCCAAACATGAAGGCAGAAATTGCTACTTACGTGGGCAAGTGCCTGACTTGCGCTAGAGTTAAAGTAGAATACCAAAATCCCTCGGGTTTACTACAACAACCAGAAATACCCGAGTGGAAGTGGGAGCGGATAACTATGGACTTCATAACCAAACTACCAAAGACAACTGGTGGGCTAGACACCATATGGGTAATCGTCGATAGGTTAACCAAATCCGCTCACTTCCTGCCAATCAAAGAGACCGACAAGATGGAAAAACTTACAAGGACGTACATCAAAGAAATAGTACGATTGCATGGTGTGCCAATTTCGATTATCTCAGATAGAGATAGTCGATTCACTTCACGATTTTGGCAATCATTGCAAAAAGCCTTGGGAACCAGACTCGACATGAGTACAGCGTACCATCCACAGACAGACGGGCAAAGTGAAAGAACCATTCAAACGCTGGAAGACATGTTGAGAGCTTGTGTGATAGACTTTGGTAAGGCGTGGGACACCCACTTACCATTTATTGAGTTTTCATACAACAACAGCTACCACACCAGCATCAAAGTTGCCCCATTTGAAGCTTTATATGGACATAAGTGCAGGTCCCCTCTGTGCTGGGCTGAAGTAGGTGATACTCAACTAGCCAGGGGCCAAGTACCTAACAGCACGCTCACCGGCCCGGAGATCATACGAGAAACGACGGAGAAAATCGTTCAGATCCGTGAACGATTGAAAGCATCTCGTGACCGACAAAAGAGTTACGCCGACAAACGACGCAAACCTTTGGAATTCTAGGTTGGTGACCGAGTGTTGTTGAAGGTCTCACCATGGAAAGGAATGATACGCTTTGGAAAGCGTGGGAAGCTGAACCCCAGATACATTGGGCCCTTCGAGATCCTTGCTAGGATCGGCCCAGTAGCCTACAAACTTCAACTACCGCAGGAGCTCAGCAATGTCCATCCCACCTTTCACGTATCCAACTTAAAGAAATTCCTGTCCGATGAAACCCTTGTCATTCCACTCGACGAGATCGAGGTGAACGAGAACCTTCATTTCGTGGAAGAATCCGTGGAGATCATGGACAGAGAGATCAAGAGAACGAAACAAAGCCGCATACCGATAGTGAAGGTCCGTTGGAGCGCCAAGCGTGGACCTGAATTTACTTGGGAACGTGAAGACCAAATGAAACAGAAATATCCACATCTCTTTCCAAACCCTTCAGCATCTACTCAAGAGCTAAATTTCGGGACGAAATTCTCTCTAACGGGTAGATGATGTGACAATTTTAAAATTTGGTCAACAAAAGTCAACTGTAGTCAAACGAAGCGTACGTTAATCTATATGTTGAAAAGTTATTTTCCATAACTTTTGCGATAAATTATTAAATATTATGATACTACGTATGCTAAGTCAAAACAATTATCGAATAAAAGTCGAAAATGCGGACAGCAAACTACTGTAGCGTAAAAATTCGATAATCATACAATTATTATTTTGAGAATAATAATATTCATTAAACGATCTACTCATAAATACGAACCTGTGGATATATAGAACGTCGAAAACGGAGTTCGTATGTGGAGGTTACAACGATTAAACCGCTGTGAATGGATAAATGTACACATGGTTTGGACTCAAAATACAAAATGTGGTGTCCTAAACATCAAATATGAAATAACAATTCATATAATATGGAACGTAATAATATCTAGTATTTAATTTCAAGGCAAAATTCAATTTCCGGTAAAATGCCAAAAATCGCGAAATCGGAAGAATACTGCGCTTAAACGCATAATTCGACATCCAACGAGTTATAATTCAATCAAAATAAATGTTTGGCAATGTTTTTATACAAAATAATTATTTAGAACTTCGTTTCGTCAAAAACGCATAAAATTTCACTAAAACGTCTTACTATTTTATAAAAATCACTTATTTTTATAAAGTATGTTGCTATTTTATAAAAACCACCTCACCCCACCCCCTACCCCCATCGGCTGGAGCATGGACCAAGACATCAAGATCCAATCTTTAGATCACTATTAACAAATCTAGACACTAAAAGGGCTATAGAATTTTATATTAGGAAAAATCACAAACAAATCTACAATAAGGGAACTAACTATCTCCTTTGAACCAAACCAAACACTCCCTTCTCCTCTTCTCTCCTCACTCTCGGCTCTCACCCTCTCTTCCTCTCTTCCAAACCGCCACCATCAAACACCACCACAAACATCCATTTTCCAAGCTCTTTTGCAAGTTCAAGTGGTAAGCTTCATTCATCCTTTGATTCTAAACTACTTAACATAAGTTTTACACCATTTACACACACTAACATTTAGGAAAAACCATTGGGTAATAGCATTGTCCAAGGGTTCTCCGAGCTCCAAGGCTTGGATCTTCAATCCTACCACCGATCTTCCAAGAAATACTTAGTTTTCAAGCCAAGCACGCTCCAAGGGTGAGTTCATACCCCACATTTTCATCTTTTCTAACCTTTTTGAGGGAGAATACAAGTTTAATTACTATAAATGATGTTTTCCACAAACTTATAAAACTAGTTGTTGTGTAAAAAATGTTTTTGACATGAAATATGGTTAGATCTAAGTATTGTAAACATTGTGATATATTAGTTTGTGTAAAAAGTTTCCAAACTATAAATAAAGTGTGTAAAAATGCTAGATCTTGGATAAAATGTTATAAAAACAAAAACTAGAAAATGTGTAAAGATGATCTTGACATAAACTATGGATAGATCCATGTTTTATAAACACTTTGACATAGTTTGTTGTGTAAAAGTTACAAAACTATAAATAAAGTGTACCAAAATATTAGATCTTGGATAAAAACATTATAAAAATAAAGACAAGTAAAAACTACGTTTTTATAGACGAAAGTACTATTTTCTAGCAAAAATGGTTATAACCAAGTTATTACACCATTTTTGTGAGAAATATCTTAAAAGATGATATTTATAATCATTTGAATAAGTTACTTCGTTATTACTCACACAAAAATATGATTATTACGATGGAATACTGAAAATAGACTATTATTGGAATAGTTTATGAACACAAGGTTATTATGACGTTTGAACATGACAAAAATAATTATATAAAATTATATAATTAGTAAACACTACTATATTATCATGGGAAAAATGATAATGGATGATTACAAGAGTTTCTATATACAAATTTTACGTAAACAAGTTGATTGGAATACATACATTTTTGTGAGATAAATCTTCACAGTACTTTTATAAGTACCTACTATAAGTCCTGAATTTTATAACCAGAGTCTCGGTAAGAGAGCGCGATATTTGAGTATAGATCTATACGGGGCTTGACAACCCCGCACCTGAGCTGCTAGCTACAGCTAGACCGGCAACTAGTCACAGTATGGTTATAGGGTATCTCACATGGGAAAATAATCAACTTATTATTTTTATAAATTGTTTACGCGGAAAAATACATTTCTAAGGGATTTCACACTACATTTACATATTACATTTTAGTCTTTGGGATTTAAAGACTTGGACATTTTATGAGAAAATATTGGATTTTCTTGGTTTTCAACACTATTGCTTACAAACAAAGGACATTTCTTACGCAAAATCTTATGAACTCACCAACTTAATTGTTGACACTTTTTCAACTACTTGTATTATCAGGAAACTGATAAGGTAAATCAAGCGCTACAAGAAGGGACGTTACGACGTCGTTTTTGCCTATTTTTGCTATCATTATAATTGTATTTGAAACATGCAACAGTTAAACTATGTAACATTTGAATTATTTAATGATGGTTGTTTGCTTGGAATCACTATTATTCAACTTTGTTATGATATTGTTCATGAAGTCATCCACACTCGAACGTTTCCGCCATTACGGTTTGGGGGTGTGACACAGATCTCCTCATTACCGATGTAATCACAGAGGTAATACACAGTTCGACTTTCAAGTCTCAACCATCTGAAATCCTTCTACATTTAATTTCTACTAATAGACAACCAAATTTTTTAGGGATATGAAAAGCCTTATATCCCAAAAGCTTTCATGTCGATGAACATCTGTCATCTCGCGATAAGTATATCCGACATGAAAATCCAAAGCTTAGTAAGCAGGTATGTAATGTTTTTCACAAAATCTTGTGTTCTTTATACTTTTTAAATATTTTTTATGTGAATCTATGGTTATAGTTTTATAGATTCAAGTGTTTATGAGAGCTCTTGAAAAGTATCCTTTTCATTTGTATGTATTAATTGATGCTCCAAAGATTCTTGCTGATATTGTTGAATCCACAATTAGGGCCATATATTCTGACAGTAATTCTTCAATAGATACTACATGGGAAGTTTGTATTTTTTTGCTTCTATAAATGTTTCAATAATGAGTTAATAATTCTTTGGTAGTGTTTGCATTTTTTTGTGCCACCCCTGCTCCACGTTTCTGGTTCCGCCCCTAGCGTCGTTAATGTGTTAGCGACGCTAACACACATTATAGCGTCACTAATATCAAATTTTCCCCTGGTTCGTACTTTTGACACCATTTCACCTAATATCAACCTACTTAAGCACAACGTCGCTAACCCCCAACACATTAGCGACACTAATGACTCTGAGAAATGATTTCTTGCACATTTTTCACCTTTTTGGCCTATAATTTCCAACTTAACATCCATACTCCATATTAAGTCATAATATGGACATTTAAATACTATCTTAACACTTATACACTTCAAATCCCAAGATTTGATCCATTCATCGTTTTAACATTTTTGGTCTTTTTTCATCAAAAATACCCATGAATCGTTTAAAACTCCTTTAAACCCATCAACATGTTATTACAAGTTGATAAGAAATGTTCACCTTCTTTCCTGGTATTACAAGTTCTCATGCCCTTAAGAAGATTTCGTCCTCGGAATCTCTTAGGAACACCTCACCACAACAAACTACTACACACACAACTTACCTTTCAAGGTTAAAAGTTCAAACCTTTCACCAAGAATTTTAACTTAGCTCACCTTGTTACTACTCCACAATTTAACTTCACTTGTCTCCTGTCTCATTTACACTTATGGCAGGGGTTCGATTGCTAAGGATATGCTCCTATCAATCACAACCACAATCACTTTCTACACCATCTTTGCTTAAGTACACTAATTACTTAGCATAAAAACTTCCTTGCATACATTAATCATTCAATATACTACCCGAACTAACTATATACAATAGTTAATATTTCCAACAACCACCAATCCTTATATTAAATTATTACTTTTCATCTCCTTGAGCAACCATACGGAAAGTGATCACAATCTCACAACTAAACATCTTATACCAACCTTAGGTCAATCTCTTATTTCACAACCAACTAACCATGCTGACCACACCTAACAACCAGAGATGACACTACAACTCCCATCTTTTGTTTGTCAACTTTCAACATTTACACTACTCTTTTTATTCGACTGGGGTTTCACCTACCTCAATCTCTCTTCTTTTTGATTGATCAAATAATCTCATTCTTTTATCCCACCAATCCCTACTTGTCACAAGTAGTGAACTTAAGGTGTACACTATAATTTGATTTGAGGTTTTCAAACCCCAAATTCAAATCAACTTTCCATTCATCCACTGTCATTTGAGGTTTCACCAACAAAACTTCAACATGAATATCATCGCATATACCACATTACTTACCTTTCTTAGTAGTAACACCTTATAATCCAACCATCATAAAGCAACTCTAATACGAAATTCCATGCTAGACTTCATCAAAGTTTTCACCCACCTAATTATATATGCCACCACATTCCAAGAGCACCACTCATCACCTTTCACAAAATTCTAATTGTCTTCCTAGTAGATTTATGGCAACCTCTACTCGATCCACTCAAGCACACTCACTTATTCTGAAAATCTTTTCAGAATAGTTTGGCCAACTTATCACTAACACCATACCATTCGAATGAATAAGTTCCAAAGATTCAAAATCCCGAAACTTTTATATATATATATATATATATATATATATATATATATATATATATATATATATATATATATATATATATATATATATATATTCCATGGGTAGTTCCTTACTTCTTTCAGCTTCCCCAGAATCACCAATATCACCACCACCTTCACCTTCATTTCTCGTATCAATTTCACCTCTAATGAATTACCACAGTCGAAATCCATTGCACCGTTTTCGCCACTAACTCTACACAACATGTTGAAAACTCGACGATATGTCCAGTTGTAGTAGATCATTTCCCGATCTAAACACCATACCACGCAAGCTGATTGACTTTCATAAAGTCCAATACTACTAAAATCTTACAGATAAGAACATCGTCCTGGGTCACCCATACTAATTTTGGTTATTCACCAAAAGTACTACAAACGCTCCCTACTAGACAACATGTAATAATCACCAAAATTTATACACACAAAATGATTATAAAATTTAAATTTCACCAATAGTTATGTTTCAATTTAAGTATTTATCAAGCAACAACAATTATAGATCATAGATCATTTTGCCAGTATCAATGAAGGCTTTGCACTAGCCTCAGAAATACACATTATGAAAGTAAGACTTTTCACCAGTCTTATAGATATACCATGTGAAAGTGAGAATTTACACCAGTCTCGTAAGTCTCGTATAAGTATAGGCTTTTCACCAGCCTTGAGACTTTTCACCAGTCTCATAAGGGGAACACCAATAGATATATACAAACAAGATTTCACACCCATCCTGTTCTACACCACCCATAGGATTTAGGCTTTACACCAGCCATACCCCCAATAAGCAAAGGACTTTTCACCAAACCTTTATAAATACCAAGAGTATGTTATGAGACTTCACACCAATCTTATAACACATAAGTCACCAAATACCACCATAGTACATAGCACCTGCAAATCCTGGACAAACAAAACACCATATACATATATGTACACCGACATATTATTATTAACATATATACAAACACCGTTTTCTTATTTTACACCATTATCATGAATAGTCCTGTATCAACATTACAACTACTATTCATCGACACTAATAACAAAACATAGACTCAACCATGTATCAACATATGTATCTAGGTTGTGAGTAAATCATCGCACCATACCGCTCACTAACTAATAGTGAGTGCACCAATTTCCCAAATTTTACTATTGAGAGAAGAATTATTATTCGCCTATAATTCCACAATAGCACCCTTCATACATAATCACAAACTATTCGTCTGTGACTATATTGACACCCATCTAAATAAACTATTATAATTCTCTAGTTAGTAATAAACAATACTAATGGTTCATCATTATGACCATGAAGTCTAACATCAATCTTCGGGTATACTTTCCACCAATACTCCATTAACCACTAGAATAATTCATGCTACTAGTGTAACACCAGTCATCAGCACCACACACCGACTAAGTCAACTATTCACTTGATTAAATATACGAGCAACTATAATTGCTCTCACCGTCAACTCTTTCATTTATATAATGAAATACTACAACTTACTTATGTTCAACATAAGTCTTCTTAAACTCATCATCAGTAATAGTATTCAACTATCACTTGAGTATACAACATTCACTAAACACCGCCAAATCCTTTTCTTCCAGTAATAACACCATTGAGTCTGCTTCAACAACCAAAAGAATTCTTTTGTTGTATTTATATACATACAACTTTTCATTCCAAGGTACTCTATGTTTCCAGAGATTTTTATTAAATCTCTCATCTTATGACTGCTTCAACCTCATTAGGTCAACTTCCTTAATGAGATTTTTAACCACAACATATGATCGCTCTATGCTCCTCCTAACCTTTGTAGTACACCACAAAAGGCTTGACCGAGAAAAGACAACACCACCTATTCATCCATCCAATGAACGCTGCAAAGCATTCAAAATTGTAAACAACACAATCACTATTGGCACCACTTCTATCTCAACCAAAGAAATCACCTGGGTTTGATTTTATCACAACCCATCACATATTTTTAGTTGAGACTCATCTGGTACCTTCACTCATACCATTTACTTAATAAATTTTTCCAACACCATAAGCAACCACTCCATGCTAATAGTAATTCAACTTTGTGAAAACCATCTAACTCCAATTCACAGGGGTTACGATCCCATGAATTTTAAAGTTACACCACTATTCTATAATCAACATACAACACTTGTCTATAAGTCTCGTGAATTTTTATTCCTTAAAGGAACTAGGAAGAAACATAGCCACCTGACTTAATCACCATGCAGACTAAAGAAGAATTTAGAACAAAATATTCTGTCATTTTGCCCAACTCCACCTTCATCCATTGTAGATTTTAGAATAGTCCACTTCTGAATAATACTCCCTCCGTTAGCTCCAGCCAATGAATTAATAAGCGATCTTCACTTTCAACTGATAGCAACCGCAACTCCAACCCAAATACTTAGAACTAACTGCTCAAACTACCACATTTGGAACACTTCAAATCAATGTACCAGATCTAAGACTTTAGGAATTTCTTCCATCTCCGAATACTCCACATATGAGTCTCCTTGATGTCCTAACATGTCCATGTGTCCAAAGTTTTCAAACTTCAGACCTGGCACCAAATCTTTTGCATCTTTACTCCGACACGAATGACTAATAGTCAAATCTTCTTCGCCATTTAGTCAGTTAGCATCAAACTGACGACATCATTCATCCTTGAGTTACACCCCCATTATCATCCTTCAGATGAAATAGATCATCTTTCCATGATTACACTATACCTAATAGGTGAGCATTTAGAGAAACATCGTATTGCAGCAACCACATTTGACATCCCATCCAAGCTCCCAGCAACGTCCCATTCTTTCTAACTTCACATTCTCTTTTCAAGTTATGGAAATTCACCGTCAGACAGCGTCAACAATAAAGTTAACAGACTACAACACCCCTACTAACACCATATACTCCTATAACACGACAACACACTTTCACCTACTATGGTTTAAGTCTAGGGATCTACACTACAGACATCTAGTTCACTTAAACCACGACTCTGATACCAACTTGTAACACCCCAAAACCAACATCGAATATATAAAGAAAATTTAGACAATCTTTACGATTTTGATTTTAATAAACAATACTCGATGTATTGGGAGTAACAAGTAGATACCTCAAGATCGCTCCACGATCCAGCCGAACATTACTAATCCTAATTCCTGCAAAACACCACCACAAAAACAACATAAGTGAAAATGCTTAGTGAATAACTCCACTACAACTGAATGTAAATCTACAACAAAACTTATCAAGCCAAACCACACTTTTGTGATGTCACCATTCTTTTGTCACCTGAACAACAACACCAATAAAATATATCATAAGACCAAGGTCACCATTAGTGTAATCACAACCAACATGTAAACATTCACCAGATGATCTTGGGCTTTTCACCAACCTGAAGACCAATCACCAATATTTAAATACACCAATAAAATATAGTCATTTAAGACTATACCACTAATAACTAGAATTAACTACTCCTAAGTATACACCTATTTCACATTTCAATATCAACCACACTATTGTGTATTAAAGCATATATCTAATATCAATCCAATACATGTATAAGCAACAAAACATAGCAACAAATTAAAACAAACACCAGTCTAAGCTAAGTAAAGTTACTCACTTGTAGTCCAAGCTCCAAAACTAACTAGATTTGTTGTTTTGTAATCTTCCTTATACCTTCTTGTCTACAAGGGAACAAGTTTAAACCTTCCTAGACACCATCCATCACTAATACAACTTATTCAACAAAATCCATGAAGATATCAACTCTAGACTAATTAGCGCCGCTAACTATGAACAGTCCAACTCTCCATTTTTTTCACATAAAACTCTGTATTTAACTTCCAAACACCAAGGGATTTAAGAATACGACACCATATTCAATTACTCACCTAAAACTTCCAATTTCACAACTTGCATATCAATCAAAATTAACCAATTCAACTTAGCAAATGCACACATAAGAACATACTAACCTCAATCTTTGATTTGTGTGCAAAAGCCCCTTGATTCCACCTTAAGTTCATGG
Source organism: Cichorium intybus (assembly GCA_023525715.1). Taxonomy (NCBI): domain Eukaryota; kingdom Viridiplantae; phylum Streptophyta; class Magnoliopsida; order Asterales; family Asteraceae; genus Cichorium; species Cichorium intybus. The sequence goes on along the minus strand of CM042016.1, from coordinate 98,729,093 downwards.
TTAGAACACCAAAAACAAGCCTGTAAGATGTTTTCTCCTGAACCTTCTACTGAGTGAAAAATACCTACCAAATGACCACTTTCACGGTTTAAGTGGAATCTGCCTGACATGATGTTAACATCACTAACAGAAGCATTAGCATCGCTAACGTGTTAGCGGCGCTAGCATACACTATAGTGTCGCTAATATCTGATTTCCCCTGGTTTGTACTTTTGCCACCATTTCACCTAATAACAACCTACTTAAGCACAACGTCGCTAACCCCTAACACATTAGCGACGCTAAATGACACTGAGAAATGATTTCTAGCACATTTTTAACCTTTTTGGCCTATAATTTCCAAATTAACATCCATACTCCATATTAAGTCATAATATGGACATTTAAACACTATCTTAACACTTATACACTCCAAATCCCAAGATTTAATTCATTCATCATTTTAACATTTTTGGTCCTTTTTCATCAAAAACACTCATGAATCATTTAAAACTCCTTTAAACCCATCAACATGTTTATTACAAGTTTATAAGAAATTTTCACCTGCTCCTGGTATTACATTTTTGAACATGCCAAGCATCCTAAGAGGGTGTGCAAGCTTGAAAAGTCAATCGATGGACTTAAACAAGCATATCGTGGCTGGAATCTTTGCTTTCATGAAAAGGTCAAAGGGTTTGGATTTTTTAGAAGTGATGATGAGTCCTGTGTATATGTCAAAGCTAGTGGGAGTGTTGCAGTCTTCCTAGTGCTGTATGTGGATGACATGCTACTTATAGGAAACAATATCCCACCTCTAGAAGGTGTAAAATCATGGCTTGGGAAATGTTTCTCCGTGAAGGAGCTAGGAGATGCAACATATATACTTGGAATAAGGATATATTGTAACAAATGAAAACTTCTATTAGGACTTAGCCAAAGTACATACTTGGATAAGATATTGAATATGTTCAATATGCAAGACTCCAAGAAAGGGTCTCTACCCTTACACCATGGAGTAAACCTGGGTAAAGCTCAATGTCCCGTCATTAGTGATATGGTGGACAAAATGAGTCGGGTCCCATATGCTTCGGCTATAGGATCGATCATGTATGTCATGACATGTACTCGTCTTTATGTCTCATATATTTTGAGCATGGTTAGTCGATATCAGGACAAGCCTGCGCGAAAGTCATTGGACAGCAGTAAAGAATATTCTTAACTATTTAAGAAATACGGATGAGATGTTCTTGGTCTTCTGTGGCAAAGATGAATTCAAAGTGAGTGGATAAAGTGACGCAAGTTTCCAAACGGATAGAGATGATAATTGTTTACAATCCGGTTGGATGTTCTTATTGAATGGAGGTGCGATGACACAAAAGAGTTCCAAACAAGCAATAGTGGCAGACTCTACTTGTGAGTCCAGGTATATTGCAGCTAATGAAGCTGCAAAGGAAGAGACTTGGTTAAAGAACTTCATTGGTGATCTCTGAGTTGTTCCAACAATCCAAGAACCCATTGAAATATTCTGTGATAATGAAGGTGCAGTCGCTTTGACTAAAGAACTTAAGGATCATAGATTATGACGCCCCGTTCCTGCAGGTACCGTCATCTAACTTTATGATACTCCCTAATGAAATTTCTTGAGTAATACATTTTTATTTCATCAAGGTTTATTACAAGGAAATTTGATAAGTGAAAAAAAACATAAGGCACTATTTTATAATACACCAAATCTGTTATTTAAAATAGTAACTACTTCATGTGGTCCCTTACTCCCCCTTTCCTGAGATACATACATGAATAGATAAATTTAAGCTTAGATAGTAGTTATGGTTTTAGCTTTTAACATAAACGTTAATTGTAATGCAAAAATATCAATTTAGGAATTCATGCTTCAAAATCTTTCTTTGAGATCTCATAATTACATGTAAGTAAGCTAAACTACTAAGAGGTTAGCTAACCTCAGTATCAAATAAGGTTGTCCCAAAAAGGTACGTTTGCAAGACGTCCCTTCATTTATACCCCGTACGTGGGTATTTAAAATGGCCTTGCTTAACATTCATAAAACTTTCATAATATACTTTAAACCATACTTTGATAGTATTAAGTAAAATGAGCATAAGGTAAAGCATAATATAGCATGTATGTAACTCATTAAATCTTATGACATACTTACCTTGTTTTAATCTTGAAACTTCTATGCTTCTTAACCGTCAATTGACTATTAAGTATTAAGATTGATTATGATTTCGGTATTAAGAAAAATGATAATATGACTTGCTATTTATAGGTGAACTATATGCATTACTTTTCTTGTATTCTAGGCTTAGAAAGTGATACTCTCATGATAAAGTGACAACTCGTGTACTTGTTTCTTCTTATCTTCTTACAATCTTACACATCATATATATAGCTCTTATTGGTCATATACTAAATTGGCTTAATCACTAGTACTTGCACATGTTTCTTCTCATCTCTTTAGAAGTTAACACATCAACCCCTAGCATGAATAATATATATATATATATAGAGTTAGGTTCTTTTGAGAACTCATATATTCATGAGATCTTGAGAACTCCTAGGCTATAATTTTTTTTTTCAAAATTGTGACTTAATGCATTAAGTCGCTTATATATAAGACATTTCGTCAAAAAAAATCTTTAAAAAAAGTCGATTTTTTTTGAAGATGCACATATACACAAAACATGCACATATGCACATTTGCACAAAAATGCACATATGCACATTTCGTATATGCATATTTTTTTTTTCAAATTTCTTTAAAAAAGGTCTTAAATATAAGTGACTTAATGTATTAAGTCATTTTTGTTGAAAAATAAAAATTAGTTTAAGAGTTCTCAAGATCTCACGAATATTTGGGTTTTCACAAGATCCTGACCCTATATATATATATATATATATATATATATATATATATATATATATATATATATATATATATATATATATATATATATATATATATATATATATATATATATATATATATATATATATATATATATATATATATATATATATATATATATATATATATATATATATATATATATATATCAACAGGTGTTACTTAGATTTGTTGCTGTACTTCCATTTGTGTTCTTATCCTTCTAAGAATTTCGTACACCCACAGCAACATATGCTGTATTCCACGCCAAATTGGATATGTTATTCCGAGTTTCACATTCGATCAACTAACTAGTCAAAAAGAATATAACGGAATCATGCAATACATAATAATTGTTATTGTATTTTTATATTTTAAATTGCAAGTGTATATAGTCACCATTATCGTATTTTATAAAAAATTAAATCGTTTACACCTAAGTTAAAAAAGTCTATTTAAACACAGTCATAGATCAGTTTTATTCATGGTTATGAGATCGTCGAAAAGAAAAAGTTTTACTTTGAAAAGTTTTACTTTATAACATGAGCAGCCACATTTCTATTTTATTTTATTATCTGGTAAACTTATAGAGCATAAAGTTAGAAAAGTACATGTACGAAAGATAAGAAATATTAAACTTCATGTATATAACTGAACATTATTCTATATCTTAAATTGCGTTGTTTTTATTTTAGTATAAATTAAAAAAAGGGCAACCATGTCAATGGGTTTGCCAGAACTGATCGCGCGTCCAGCCATCATTTATCAAGTATAGATATGCAGCGAAGACATTTGTCAGTAATACTATGATGACATATAATACAAGAATATCATTGCTGTTGCTTGCACAAACACAGTGGTGAATATCCATTACTACAAGAAAATGGACCTATGGCGACATGTTACGGAAGGTTTCAGAAAAATATTTAATATATTTTTTAACCTAATTATAGGTTGACTTGTTGCCGAATCAGCTTAGTGGGAACTATTTCACCTAATTATTGGTTGACCGTGAATTCCGAAAGGTATTTAGCCGATGACTTGTCAGATTGAAGGGAATGGCAGCGGCAAGAGGCATCGGCATCGACGTGGCCAAGGGATGCCGCCGGCATCACCACCCCGTGATGCCGGCATTCCCCATCGGCATGGGGTCATCGGTTTGGTGGTGTAGGCGAAGAAACCGGAGGCATCCTCTCTCTTTTCTCTCTTCTTGCCGCCGGCATCCGCCCCTCTGTCTCCCATTGCCGCCGGCATCCCCTTGTTTCTCATCTCTTGTCCGACGTGGAGTGGTTGCCGCCGGCGACCACTCCGTTTAGTCTCATCAAGACAAAATTTTCTACTAAATGCTTTTTTTTAAATAATTTTAAAATGATATTTATTTAAAATTTTACTTTATAAGAAGAGAGATTTTTCGGCTATATTCTTATAAAATTTCTTAATTATGTTTATATTCTTGCAAAAATTCAAATTAATTAGATATATATCTTTATAAAATCTATAAACTCACATATATACTCAAATATTTGATTTAATTATAATTACTATTTTTAAATTAAAAAACATTCCGTTAAGTTGATTTATTATTATTAATATTGATTGAGTTCATTGGATTTTTCTCACTTTTTTCAATCGATCGATATATTGATGACAGCTCCAAACAAGTCAGTGGAATCTGTTATTGATCGACATATTGGAAGTATTTATTAATAGACTGTGAATTTTGGTTGATAAAATAAATGTCGACTATAGAACGGTAACAACTCCATCGAATTTTGAATTTGAGACCTAAACTTTGTTTAATTGATTAACATTTTGGCTAGATCCAAAGTTTTGTCAATATGTTTGGTGTTTTTACACATCCGTAGAATCCTCTATCAACCAGCCTCTCCTGGATCAATTGAAGCACGCACCTGATGATTCCAAGATCCTAAAAGAAATATGTGAGGAGAAGGAAAAGACAAAGGTCCTTACGCCTGAAAAAGCTTGTCCTACTGTCAAGGCTAGTGAAGCATTGTTGGAAACATTACCCAAAAAGGAGAAGGACCCTGGTACACCTTACATCACCGTTACTGTTGGTGATATGACCATAAGGGATGCCTTGTTGGATTTAGGGGCAAGTGTAAATGTTTTGCCTAGTCACTTGTACGACCAATACAAGAATGAGGAATTAGAACCAGCCAAAATAGTCTTACAGTTGGCCGACCAATCAGTTAAGGTCTATAGAGGCAAATTGACCAATGTGATCGTGAATGTTGGAGATTTCTTCTATCAAGTGGATTGCTTGGTGATGGAGTACGAAATCCAGCAGGATTCACCACCTCCTTTGACTTTAGGATGACCATTTAAAGCCACAGCAGGAGCAATCATGGATTGCAAGACAGGTGATGTGGATATCATGTTCGGTACAAGGAAAAGAATATTAAATATGTTTGGATGTCCGCTTTCTCTTCCACCAGGATATGAGGGACCACACTGGACATTTAGGTCTCCAATGATGCAGAGGACAGACATCAGAAAAAAAAGAGGAGGAAAACTCATGGGGGGACGAGGTGATCCTCTGGAAGGAAAAATGACACACACCCGATCCGATGGAAAAACCACACCTTTTGGCCATAATTGAGATGCTGTAAAGAAAGAACCAAGCATTTGCAAGGAGTGTGAGATGTCATGAAGCAAAAGTAACGTATGTTCTGGAAGCACAACAGCAACTGATAAGCCAAATGGGGGATCGTATCATGCATTTAACGATATTGATGGCAACATTAGTCCATGACATCTCCCCTAGGATGGACAAGCTTGTGCCTAAGGCAGGATAATGACACCACTGTCTAGCTGAAGACGTTAAACTTAGCGCTAGGTGGGAGGCAACCCATCCGTGGTAATTTAGGGTGTGACAATTGTAAATTTTGGTCAACAAAAGTCAACTGTAGTCAAACGAAGCGTACGTTAATTTATATGTTGAAAAGTTATTTTCCATAACTTTTGCGATGAATTATTAATATTATAGTATTACGTATGCTAAATCAAAACAATTATCGGTTAAAAGTCGAAAATACGGACAGAAGACTACTGTAGCGTAAAAATTCGATAATCGTACAATTATTATTTTGGGAATAATAATATTCATAAAACGATCTACTCGTAAATACGAACCTGTGGATATATAGAACGTCGAAAACGGAGTCCGTATGTGGAAGTTACAACCATTAAACCGCTGTGAACGGATAAATATACACAGGGTTTGGACTCAAAATACAAAATGAGGTGCCTTAAACATCAAATATGAAATAAAAATTCATATGATAAGTAACGTAATAATATCTAGTATTTAATTTCAAAGCTAAATGCAATTTCCGGTAAAACGTCAAAAATCGCGAAATCGGAAGTATATTGCGCTTAAACGCGTATTCCGACACCCAACGAGTTATAATTCAATCAAAATAAATGTTTGGCAATGTTTTTATACAAAATAATTATTTAGAACTTCGTTTCGTCAAAAACGCATAAAATTCCACTAAAACGTCATACTATTTTATAAAAAAACACACATTTTATACAAGTATGATGCTATTTATTTAAAAACTAACCCACCCCACCCCCATCGGCTATGCACCAGCCCCATGCACATCTTTAGCCACTATTCACAATATCTAAGCATGATAAAGCCTAGAATTAAAAAAATGTAAAAGAAATCAAGCTAGGATCCTACCAAAATCACATAAGATATGACCATCTTTCACTTGGAACAAGATCACCCAACCAACATTTGCTCTTCTCCTCTTCCCTCTTCTCTTGCTCTCGGCCTCAAACCACCATCACCATCACCATCTTCAAGCTTCATTTCCAAGCTCATTTCACAAGTCCAAGTGGTAAGCTTCATCCATCTTTTGATTCTAAACAACATAACACAAGTTTTACACCTTTTACACACACTAACATCCATCAAAATCCATTGGATATTAGATTTGTCCAAGGGTCTTTGAGCTCAAATCTTCATCATCTTCAAGGATCTTTCAAGCCTTCTTGGTAAGTTATGATCATCTAGTGATTTAAGTTCTAAATACCTTCATTTACTCTTTTACACACACATACTCACGAAAATCCATTGGGTAATAGCTTTGTCCAAGAGTCCTCCGGGTCCTAGAACCAAACTCTTCAACCTTCTACCAAGAAACCTTAAGATCCACACTCAAGGTGAGTTCATACCCCTCATTTTCATCTTTTCAAACCTTTTTGGGGGAGAATACAAGTTCTTTTACTATAAATGTTGTTTTATTCAAGTTTATATGTGTTTAAATGTTATATATGTTGATTTACACAAGTTTATAAAGTTAATATTTGTGTAAAAATACTTTTGACATGATTTATGGATATTGCTATGTATGATGATCATAATGACATATAATGTTAGTGTAAAAGTTTCCAAACTATAAATAAAGTGTGTAAAAATGTTAGTTCTTGGACAAAAATGTTATAAAGATGAACTTGGTATGAAATATGGATAGATCCTTATATTATGAACACTTTGACATATTAAGTTGTGTAAAAGTTACAAAAACTACAAATAAAGTGTACAAAGATACTAGATCTTGGATAAAAACGTTATAAAAACGAAAACTAGTAAAAACTACGTTTGTATAAATAAAGGCACTATTTTCTAGCAAAAATGGTTATAATCATATTATTACACCATTTTTGTGAGAATTACCCCAAAAGATGATATTTATAATCTTTTGAATAAGTTATTTCGCTATTGTTCATAAAAATAAGGTTATTACGACGGAATACTAAAAATAGACTATTATTGGAATAGTTTATGAACACAAGGTTATTATGACGTTTGAACATGACAAAAATAATTATATAAAATTATATAATTAATAAACAATACTATATTATCATGGGAAAAATGATAATGGATGATTTCAAGAGTTTTTCAATACAAATCGTACGTAAACAAGTTGATTGGAATACATACATTTTTGTGAGATGAATCTTCACAGTACTTTTATAAGTACCTACTATAAGTCCTGAACTTTTATAACCAGAGTCTCGGTAATAGAGCGCGATATTTGAGTATAGATCTATACGGGGCTTGACAACCCCGCACCTGAGCTGCTAGCTACAGCTTGACCGGCAGGTCTGAGGTGTCCAAATGTTTAACATTCCGACGCCTGAAGAACGTCGCAGCAGGCCAACTAGTCACAGTATGGTTATAGGGTATCTCACATGGGAAAATAATCAACTTAACATTTTTATAAATTGTTTACGTGGAAACACACATTTCAAAGAAAGTTACACTACAGTTTACACATTACATTTTAGTCTTTGGGATTTAAAGGCTGGACATTTTTATGAGAAAATATTGGATTTTCTTGGTTTTCAACACTATTGCTTACAAACAAAGGACATTTCTTATGCAAAATCTTATGAACTCACCAACTTAATTGTTGACACTTTTTCAACTACTTGTATTCTCAGGAAATTGTTAAGGTAAATTCAGGCGCTACAAGAAGAGACGTTACGACGTCGTTTTTGTTTATTTTTGATATTATTTCAATTGTATTTGAAACATGAAACAATTAAACTTTGTAACATTTGAAATTGGTTAATGATGGTTGTGTGCTTGGAAATCACTATTATTCAACTTTGTTATGATATTGTTCATGAAGTCATCCACCCTTGAACTATTCCGCCAATACGGTTTGAGGGTGTGACATAGGGTTTTTATATTTCTTTTAGTTGTTTTTAGTAGTTAGGATTTTAGTACTACTATCATCATCTTGGAAGTATGGCGTAAATCGAGTCATAATGGACAAAGTAAGCTTAGTACACAATGCGGGCAAATGGGAGAACCTGATGCGTAGGGGTTCTCACAAGAGCGCACGCCGCAGGTAGATGCTCATCGCGCCGTAGATTTCGATTGGACAAAAAGTCCTTAGCAGGTAAGTCATTTTCACTTTTAACCACCAACGAACCACGCTGCGGGAACCAAAGCAATCGAGTGATCGAAGTTTTTCTCAAGATTTTCATCCATATTATTGTTCTACTACTCAGGTATGTTTCTTAGAACTACTTCTGATTGACAATCACGTGTGTTCAAGGCTCGGATTGGATCAAATAGGGTTATTTTTGTAAACTTAGTAAATCCCCAATGCCGATCCCGTGGGTGTTATTTTCGCAAAAGTTACACCCTTGAGAGATTAGTCGGACAGCTAGGAACCCTTTACATGTGTTGGTGGAAACAAAAACTAGTGAAAAATCAAGATTGAAAGTGACAGTCATATGATGCGCTGCGGCGTACTCATGTGCCACGTCGCGTGGTTTGAACTGACGCAGGCTTTTGTCCACGACGCGTAAAGGACTAATTTTTCAATTATGTTTCTGTTATGTATTTTCACGCAGATGACTCGACCACGTCCAGCCAGAGCGGCGTATGTGCCGGAGCACCATTTTCTGAGATTTCCAGAGGCACTGGAGGAGACACACAGATATCGATCGCGACTACATGACGTCAGCACACAGGTGCTCCAGCAGGCACTACATTTTGACCGGGAGTTTTTGGCAGAGGTGGGACTTTGGGACCAGCTACTGCCATTCCTTCACCGCACCTGGACGAATTCGAAGGGTGCATACACGTTTATATACCGAAGATTGGATAGACTGATGGCTCGGGAGGACGACAATTCATATAGAGAGCTCATGCTAGAGTTCTTCTTTTCGGTACGAGCCCGGATCTGATGAGCCCACTGCCGACCTCATTACATTCTGACTCGGTGGGCAGAGCCGACAGTCACCATGCGTGAGTTCGCCCGACACATAGGGATTTATACCCGGGCAGAGACAGAGAGCATCCATTTCCAACCCTTCCTGGATGCTTGTTTGATCGAGCAGCCACAGAGAGAGTCAGACGAAGTCATTTGGGCACGGATGTCCAATGACCGGTTCTGAACTGGGGGGCCTAGGAGAGCCAGTTTCGCCCTCTATTACACCGCATCATGCACCGGATCATTTCCTTGATGATTGCACATCGGAAGGGGAGTGAGAAGGTGCCACGGGAGGATATATTCTACATGTGGGTCCTCAATGACACGACCAGGTTCCTCAACCTGCCCCACACTTTGGCTGTCTTTTTGATATCCAAAGCCAAAGGGGAATAGGGAAGGCAGCCCAATGACTGGTGGGCATTACATTACAAGGATGGCCCGGTCTTACGGCATCCTCACAGGTGACATCACGATCAACATGAGGCCGAAGCCACCCACCATCATCCAGGGACAGTATTTGGAGGTGATGAAGGTGTTACAGACGAGGAGGCCGGGCGTATACGAGATTGCACCTGATATTCCAGCCCATCGTCCCAGAGTTCAGGAGGCAGAGCCACAGGTTGAGGAGCAGGTGGAGAGACCCGCGAGGAGGAGGAGAGGCGCACCAGCCGTCCAGCCACCACCACAGACACAGCAGCAGCTTGTAGACGTCCATGTCGCACTGCGAGATTTGACAGCCACGATGACGAGACTGGAGGCACAAGTGCAATGGATTGCAGAGTCTCAGCAGGCACTCCTTCTCCAGGCCGGGCTGGAGCCGCCACCCTTCCCTGCCACGGATCATGAGGAGGCTGGTCAATCTGGGACGCACCATGATGATGAGTGATAGTAAGTGTGGGGTCACCGTACCCTTAGTTGCTTGCTTTTATTTCTTTTTAAATATTTGTTAGAGTTTTTTTGTGTTGCAAGCTACCTACAAAATCAACCATGGAGTTGCATAAAGCAAGTGTGGGGTCACCGTACCCTCGCACTTGTGTTATGCCAGGTGTGTTCATTGCTGCGCCCCAACTCCTTCAAAATGTACCAAGATACACAAACAATCGCCCTGTTACATACGAACCCAACTGTCAAGCAATTCGCTGTTCAAAGGGGTAACTCTCTTCTCCCTTGTTTTGAAATTTTCTTTTGTACAACGGGTACGTTGTACGGTTTAAAGTGTGGGGTGGGGATGGTTGAATAAATTATATTTGAATTTTTGCGGAAAGGTCATAATTTTCAAATTTTAGCAATTTTCAAATTTTTTAAGAAGTTGTAACTTGGAAACGAATAGTGTTTTTGAATGTTTATAGCATTATGGTATTTTTCATGAAATATGGTTTAGTTGTTAACATGCTAGTTTGAGTTAAAATAAGTTGAGTGTTTGGAAGTTAGAAAATTGTAGATTTGGAGTATCTGAGCATTGGGACTCAGGAGGGAAGTATCAATCAGTGGCCTTTGTTGTTTGAGCTGGTAGGCCTGAAAAGGGTGACCCGTAGGCATTTATGCACCTCACTACCTAAGATCGTCTGGTGTGAGATAGTGTTTTCGAAAGCTCGTTACACGAACAACATCGAAAGTCATGGATAATTCCTTAACGGCCTTTAGAATATGAATGAGTAAGTTTGCACTTTTGTGAACTGAAATTTGTAATCAATGGTTCTTCAGAAAGTCGTGATTCCCAAAGGGTATTTTGGTCTTTTTTTCTCGAAAACCATTTTCTGCTAACTTTTTGAATACTATAAACTTGGGACAAGCAAGGCACATTTATATGGGATGTTTGATAACGCCTAGTAATATCAAGTATTATAGTCGTTATTAAGCCGATTTTTGAATGAAATATACTTCTGAAAATACGATATTACTCACATTTTGTGCTGAGGGTGCTTGTTGTAAATTATAGAAAATACTGGGTAAAAAGTGCAAGTTTTGGCAAAGTATGGAAAGAAGGCTACTTCAGGTCCAAGTAACATGTGCGCCGCGTACCTAGAGGAGTTACGCGATGGGGTGAGCTGTGACACCGGGTGAGGATTTGAAATTCAAAGTGCAAAGAAACAGGAATTCGAGATAATACGTACCGCGTATAAGCCTATACCGCGACACGTGAAGGCAAAATTTGCAACTATGAATAGAGGGTCCCCGTTCGTGAAACGGGAGCGAAGATTCGACCTTTGAGTGGAACTCAGGCATCTTTGACTCAGAATTCGTAGCTTGCTGATTTATAGTTCGTAGTTTGGTTAATTTCGTTTCGTTTTTAGTTTTCGTTAGCATGTGTTATCAAGGGTTCTGGATTGTAGAACACCATTGACCACGTGGATTGGATTTCATTCCTGTTTTCAGAAGCATTCGACTCTAACTCAGGGTTTTATTTTAATGGAAGTTTGGTTTGAAGTTATTTCATGTTCGTTTATAATTGCGGTTTCGATAATCGTTGTCATTTGATTTGATTGTTTGGATTGTTTGGTTTCTGATTTTTGAGTTGGGTCTCAAGATCAGTTTGGATTGTTTTGATTGAGTGTGATTCGGATTTGAGTTTAGATCATTAGTTCGCTTTTCGCATTTTCAAGTTTTTTCAAGTATTTAAGTGTATGAATGAAACCGTCTATAGAGTGACACTATAAATTGATCAAGTTTTGACACAGAGTGTCGTCCACTGACTCCATGCTTCGATCCTTACTTACTACTAGCTAGTGGAGTGGTAATGTTAAATCTTGTATTTTTGACGGCATCAACGATTGAGACGTGTCAATACCGAAAATCACAAGGACCGAATATCTTGATGCTAGAACTGATGATCACAAGGCGAAACATCATTCAAGGATGCAGAAATTCATAACAGAAAGTCTTGAGCTAAACTAGCATCTGCTGTACCAACAAATCTATGATTTGCATAACAATGAATGTCTACCAGCAAATTGAGGATCGAAGATCTAGACTTTGACTAAGTAGGCTAGCTGTAGGCTTGTAATTGTTTATTATTATTTGTTGTACTTGAGATCTAGAAGAGATATTCTCCTCATATAAATACGAGGCTTGAGTCATGAAGAAAGAGAGATTCTGGAGAGATTGTGAGGAACATATCACTCTAATGTAGTATAAAGGAATTGAAGGAGTGGCTGGAGAACTCTCTCCAGCCACCTCAAGAACATCAAGAACATCATATCTCCTCTTCTTTTAACCACTCTAGATCTCCATGTAGTTCATATTAGACAAGAAAGTGTGTTTGAGCTTATAATATGTAACACCTTTTATTTATCAATGAAAATACGAATTACATCATATCGTTTAATTATTGTCTTTTAATTTCCGCACTTGTTCTTTACAATTTATTTAATATTCGACAACTTTATATTTCAAGTCATTATATTTCCGCATCGTTCCTTTACATTTTAACACTTTACTTTTATATCTGTATATCTTCGTTTATTGTTGAGCGAAAGATCTTGGACCCGAAAACCTTCAAGTTTTCGTATATTTTTAATTTTCAACAAAGTTGATGCCTAATAAAGGCATGACAATATCACAACTTAAATACTCTCAAGCTATAGGATCTTTGATCTATGCTATAACTAGCACCTGACGATATATTGCTCGTACTGTTGGCAAATTGAGTAGATACACTAGTAATCCTAGTCCTCAACATTGGTAAGCAATTCAAAGAGTATTCAAGTATTTGATAGGAACCATGGATAATGATTTGTGTTATCTTGGGCATCCTTCGACTTTAGAAGGATATTCAGATGTAAGTTAGATATCCAATGTAGAATATCATTCTTCTACTAGTGGTTGGGTATTTCTTCTTGGAGGAGGTGTCACCTCTTGGGAATCTAAAAAGCAAACTTGCATAACATTCTCAACAATGGAATCTAAGTTTGTTACGTAATCTGCAGTCGATAAGGAATCAGAATGGCAACAGGATTTAATTTATGAGATTCCGTTATGGGAAAAGCCGATAGCACCAATATATATCAATTGTAACAGTGTCACCACATTGGCTAAAGTTTATAGCCAAGTTTACAATGGCAAGACTAGACACTTAGGTGTTAGACATAGTATGATTAGAGGATTAATCATCTTTTGTGTAATTTCGGTGGAGTTAGTGAGATCGCAATAAAATTTGGCGGTCCATCTTACTAAATATTTGGCGTGGGACTTAGTGTACAAGTCGATAATAGGGATGGGATTGAAGTGTATAAATCCTGATTAGTGAGAAACCTAATTCCCCTTTAATATAACGTTAGTAGCTGAGTTTAACGAGGAAAGCTCACACGTTTGGATTGGAACACACATCGTCTAAAACATGCAATGTTAGTGTTTATATATATATATATATATATATATATATATATATATATAACATAATTTCTTTTGGTTTTTTTGTTTTTTAATACTTGATTATTATCTTAAAATATATCAAACTTAATAACATTTCTTATATTCTAACAGGTTTTACAATATTAATGGATTAGATTAAAAGGGACGTAGTAAGAAGCTATCCAAATAATATAGGGAATCATATCCATGCAACGGCATATTGAGTTTTTTTTACACATTCCTAAAATATAGGAGCATCAAATGTTACGTGATTTCATTAATTCTATTGAGACATATGTTCATCTATGAACATACGTTCATCTATGATTGAAACCATAGTAGGAAACTATGCTCATTAACGAACATATATGTTCACTAATAAACAATATTGTAAATGTGAAAGAAATAAGTTCATGTTATGATGATATGTTCATCAATGAACATATCGTGTTCATTTATAAAACATATTTTCTCTCTTCACACATGCCTTTATATAGGAACGTTGTACATTTATGAACATATGTTTCAACAGTGATAATGCTTCTATATTCTTTAAGAATGGAGTGTATTCTACTCTTACGACTAGGAATATGGTTCTATGGTTAGGTGGTGTTTTCAGGTTCTATATTGAACACAATCCTATATATATATATATATATATATATATATATATATATATATATATATATATATATATATATATATATATATATATATATATATATATATATATATATATATATATATATATATATATATATATATATATATATATATATATATATATATATATAGGATAAAATGAGGAGTGTTAAAAGGTTGAGAAAGCGAGAAAGAATCTAGACCATTTATTTTTCAAGATCTATGGCTTCTTTTAATAGGATAATTATTATGATTTTAAAATTAATAAAGGATTTTATTGTATTTAATGGGAAGAAAAGGGTATTAAGGGAATATGGTTTTTATTGGGTTCCTTAAAATCTGCACGAATTTAAACCTTTCCTAAAATCTCTCTCTCTCCCTCTCTCTCTCCCCATATATCTCGACATCGACAGTAAGCCCTAATTGATTTTCAGACTGTTATGGACGAATTGCATGTCTTCTCCGCTCCAGCGCCACCAGTAGACACCACCCCACACCACTGATTTTTCAACCTCCTCTTTCGATCTATCCAGTTCCATCGGTGAGACAACACCCACCTCCGATGCAAAATTCCAAAAAGTTGTTTGACCCGAGCTTCAATGTCGCAGAGATGAGTTTTGGAATTTGTTCTTAACCCTTTACAGGTTTCTAAACAGTGAGTTTTCTCTATTTTAGGGCTGTATAAGAACTCGATGTTTTTATTTTTATTTTTTTTCTAAGTCTGATCTTGGCATTTTCAGTATCTGATTTGAGCTTACGAGGCTTTGGATTGGTGCAGTTAACTTGACTGTTTAGGAGCAAAACAGTCAACTTGGTGTTAAAAGGTAAAAGCATTTAGATTTTTTGTTAGTTTTTGGAAACTTTAGCTACACACTTCATAATCTCGATTTTAGAAGTTTTTAGTACCTCTCTTACCCCTGTTTCACTATCCTTTGTATGTGATCCTGAAGCATCAGGTGTAGTACAATGTATTGGAATTTTTAATTTCTGTAATTTGAAGTGTAAATTTAGGCCATGCCAAGCGATTGTGATCAAATGCCATTGTTGAGATGACCGTGTTTGTAAAGGTTAAACTTAATTATTCTTGCCCTTAAATACTTGAAAGAAGTTAGAAGCAGATTCAAGTGCAAACTTCCAATAGTAGAGGCATATGGTTGAATGCAAGGAGCAACATCAAAGAAGTCAGGAGGAGCAGGGTAACTATTTCTTTCTTTCGTTCTCTTTTGCTTGGAGGTGCTACTTCTTTTGATATTAAGGTCTATGCAATGAAGTTTCTGTGTTTGGATACCATTACTGTATTTGATTAGATTTTTCAAAGAACATTGATGTAATCACTGATGATTATAATGTGATCATTGATTATTATAAATATAATCATTTGTGATTATAACTCTAGATTGCTTTTATCATGGGCATAATCATTTTTTGATATCTTTGAACTTTATTTTGCAGGTGTGAATGCAAAAACAAGAATGATTATATTTATGGGTGCCCCATCTTTGTTTTTATGTATGATGATAGCAACAAGAATAACGATCAAAACTACAACATCGGCGAATTCATTTTATGATTAAATGTGTATTTATTTAAGAACAATGATGTATTCGCGTATGATTAAATATGTATTCATTTTATGATTATATGTGTATTCACTTACGATCATATGTATATTTACATATCATGGCATGCTTATTCATTTATGATTACAGGTTTATTTATTTATGATTAGATGCGTATTCGGTAATTCTCAAATTTTATATATATTTTATTCATTGATGATTACAACGTAATTTTGTATAATCTCTATAAAAATACTATTAAAAATTAAATCAGTAAAATTATAAAAATATTTTTTTATATTCATCCATGATTGAAACCGTGAAAAAGAATAAACAAACTATTAAAATTTTGAATTTTGAAAAAAGAATTGATAAAAATATTTTTTTATTATCAATTAATAAAATAACAAAAAAATCAATTAATTCTTTTATTTTAGGTAACAGCAATTGTAATCATTATAATCATGGAAACTGAATATCTAACTAGGTGAACTAACATAGAAAGTAGAAGAAAAAAAAGCCGTTCTAAAAAAAATAGGAAAACATAATTGTTTAGTATTTTTAATTAATTAGTCATATTGTAAAATTATTATAATATCCTTATAAAATGATTGGTCCAGAATCATTCTCACATTCTCAACCTTTTAATCTTTCTTATTTTAACTTCTCCATATATATATATATATATATATATATATATATATATATATATATATATATATATATATATATATATATATATATATATATATATATATATATATATATATATATATATATATATATATATATATATACTATAATACATATATAATATGTACAAATCTTTTAAGCAGACATATCTTAAAATTAAGAGGTACCACCCTTGGATGCACTCTTTAATGCCAGCACACCTAACCTCACAAACCTTGCCTGTTCCCAAAAAATCAAACATAGATGGCGGGTCAATTCAAATAAAATTGAAGACACTCAATTTGGAAAACCCCACATTATGAATTGGGCGGGCGTTTGGAATCCCCGCTTGAGTTTTAAAATTTGAAACACATGCTTAACCCAAACAAGTGTATATATAGACTATCTGAAACCTAGCTACTTTTATTCATTCATTCACTCTCTCTCCCTCTCGCTCTCTCTTTCTTTCTCTCACACACACACAGATCTCCCTGAATCCCTTCCTGGAATCCGTATCTGGTTCTCTCGACTATCGACATCTAATCATCGCCTCCACCTTAAAATTCCCACCGTCACTACTCGATCCGTCTTCACGGTTCTCCGCCATCACTAAACACAATGAATTTTAAGAGCTTCATCTCTGTTAACACCACCCACCACTAACCAACGTATGTCGTCAGGTACGTCAATCGCGAGGCCTCATGTCATCAACCCCCCAAATCCACTTCCTGATCCGCAACCTCCCGCTTTCTTGATGCTATGGGTGAAGAGAAAAACGTCATTCTTCGGGCCGCAGGTTCAAGGGTATTTCTTGTGTGGTTCTCTGTATGCATTCGTCGCCACCATCCACCTCTCCCCAACTTCCCCTTCCTCACTAAAAGAACCATATACATACACCAGGCCTTTTTATCAAACCCGATGGCTTTTTCGGAGGCGACGAGGAATACGAAAAGTTGAGTCACCGACGCTTTTTCGGAAGCTATGCAGAAAAGGTAATCGAAACATGGTAAATAAAATTGACTTAGAAATTTTTAGTGGTAAAATTATTATTATTTTTTTGAAGTCGGCATTTGACGAAGTCCGTTGAAGTTTTTGAAGGTTTGTCTTTTCAATTTCTGGGTTTTTGGTTTCAGGTTATTCTCCTTCGTCACCGCTCTTCTCTTGCGTATTTATCATTTTAGGAATTTGGTTTTAGGTTGATTTGGATTCAAGTTGATTTGGTTTCAGGTTCGATCAAATGTTTCTAGCTTTCTGTTTAAAGCACAAGATTGTTTTGCATCCAACGTAGTTTTCGGATGTCCAACAAAGTCTGATAAAATCTCAAGATTGCTTTCCATGAATCTGACATTTCCCTTTTTGTTCATCTTCTACATTTTCCTTTTTGTTCATCTTCTAAGCTACTTTATGGATTTTGGTTCGCAGGCAAGTCCACGGAATATGCACCCCAGTCGTTTGATGAATTGTCTCAAAGAATGTTTGATGTAAGTTATCAACTATAATCTCTCGATCTGGTATCAACTTCCAATTCCCATTCTATATATTTGCTTAAATATTTTTGTTTTTGTTGTTGTTCGTTATTTGTTTTTTGTAGATTCCTGATTATGGAGATAGAGCATTAATATTTTGTAGTCTCTATAAATGTGTGTATTTAGATAATATTCTCTTTTCAAATTTATTTACAAGTGATTGTGTGTAGTTAGATAGTATTCTATTTTGTGCGTCTGTCAGTGTGTGTTCTGTGTACTGTGTAGGATGCGAATATGAAGAAGAGCAATCGTGGCTGCAAAATACTGATGGACCACAGTTTCCAGAATCAAGCACGGTTTTGATGTCGGGATTTGCATGAAGAGAAAAAAGGAAGAAAAAGAATGGATCTTGCTTGGTTGTAAGTAGTTTGTCACTTACGTAATTTGTTCTTCATCCGATTTTTGGTAAGCTTCAATTGTTTCGTGAGTTGTTGTTTGTAATTTGATGTTTTTAAGATCTCGCAAAGTTTCAAGTTATTAACTTTTATTGTGGATTAATTGCTGAATTTCTAACATTTGTAGTGGAATATTGGAATAGGCACACCAAGTGTTCGACCAAATTTCTGAATAGGCATTGCCTGACCTTTGGTTTTCTATTTGATTTGAAATAGATTTATCTGAGTTCATTTTTGTATTTGGTTTTGTATCATCACCGACATCTGGATTTTATCTAAACATTATGATACGGTCACTGTCGAAATAATCAGGTTTAGCGAGGAATTTAGCCATTACAAATCCCATTCCAAACGGAAATGCTTTGGTTAATTGTTTTTTGAAAGTTGGAATTAAGAATGTTGTGTTTCTGGGTCTTTTTGGATGTACGAGGCATTTTGGTCAAAATGAAAAATGCAGGAAAACTACATCTAGGCTAAATTGTATGAGGATTATTATGACATATGACTCATCTTACCGGTGGGAGGGATAATCTATGAACTGGTATGTAGTACAATTAGGAACAATAAACTCTATATGTGACTGGAATTTAAGGTGATAACATATGGTTTTCAGCAACCGTACTAACCATCCGATTTTGCCCTGAATGAATACAAGAGAAGCAATGCAACTGCTTCTTTGTCATATAGATCCATGTAACTGCTTCTTTTTGTATCCCTCACGTGGGTACAGCATCAGAAACCATTACCCGAACGAAACCATCAGTCGCCGCAACATCGCACGAATGTATTATTTGGAATTTGATTTTTTTTTCAAAACGAAATTAATCATCGAAAGAAATTTATTCATCGAATTTAACTATTCGTCATCCACCAAAAGATACTAATCGCCGAAACTCAACTAATTGACGCAAAAATCAATTCACCGCCGCCGCAACGCGCGGGTATGCCGCTAGTATATATATATATATATATATATATATATATATATATATATATATATATATATATATATATATATATATATATATATATATATATATATATATATATATATATATATATATATATATATATATATATATATATATATATATATATATATATATATATATATATATATATATATAGAAAAGGAGGCTTTCTTAT
Source organism: Cichorium intybus (assembly GCA_023525715.1). Lineage (NCBI taxonomy): Eukaryota > Viridiplantae > Streptophyta > Magnoliopsida > Asterales > Asteraceae > Cichorium > Cichorium intybus. Next base: position 98,709,149 of record CM042016.1, on the reverse strand, counting down.
GGATTGATTGTAGATCATCCAAATTGGATTTAAATAGGATTTTTTGGGTTACTTCGCCTAGTTTAGCTGTTAAACCCATGTAAATTTTGTTCGATGCGCCCTAGTTCCTTGCTGAGGTTTGCCCGTGTTTTAATTCCAAGTTACCTTTCAAAAAAAAAAGTATATATACATATATATATATATATATATATATATATATATATATATATATATATATATATATATATATATATATATATATATATATATATATATATATATATATATATAAGAATGATAAAAAAGAACTAAAATTATGGTAAGAAGTTTTTTATTTACTTGTTTTTTGTCGAACCACCAAAATGAATCACTTGATGAATAAAAAATAACATGATTCATAAAAAAAATCCTGAAAAAACATATTGATGAACCATTTTTTAGTAAATCAAGTTTTTATTCACGTTACGAACATTTTTAGTGAATAACAACAAAATCCTCGTAAAAATGAATCATCGAGTTGTTTCTTCGAGAATTTTTTTTTGTTAATCTTGTTATTTTGCATTATAATTGATTCATTTTGTTGGTTCGCCAAAAAAACATGTAAATAAAAAACTTCTTACATTCCTACCAAAAATTTCCTTCTTACCGAATCCTATATATATATATATATATATATATATATATATATATATATATATATATATATATATATATATATATATATATATATATATATATATATATATATATATATATATATATATATATATATATATATATATATATATATATATATATATATATATATATATATATATATATATATATATATATAAGGCTAGGTTATCTTAAGAATGGTAATTATTGTGTAATCTTGTGACCAGATCTTGACCGTTAGATTAAAAAAAATTAGTGGTTATGATTGACAGATTATAATTGTAAATAAAAAGGAATATAATTAATTAAATTATTTAAAAAACGGTTATAAGGGCATAATTGACATTTGATAAATCTACCAAAAAGGAAATTCCGTAATTTTTGGGATGGAGTTACATATCTCTTCCGTCTCACCCCTGTAATCATTTTCAAATGCATAAAATACGTTTTCATTCTTGTAAGAATGAAAAAATTGAAAATTTTATTCTGGTAAAATATAATTTCATTTTGATGATATGTCATTCTCGTAAGATACAATTTCATTATGATACGATTTTGAATATGGTAAGATACAATTTCATTATATGTTCTCTTGATATTACATTCTTGACAGAATACTTATTTTTATCAGAATGAGTTCTTAAACATGACATATTATTACAAAAATCTTATTCTATAACAATTCTTGTAAGAAATAAACTAAAAATACATGTACAAAAATAAAATTCTTTTAACATCACATTCATTATAAGTTCTCTTGAGATTACATTCTTGACAGAATACTTATTCTTATCAGAATGAGTTCTTAACAGACTATATTATCACAAAAAAAACACATTCTATAACATAGATACATATACTATAAAACTAGATGATGCAAACTGTCATTCTTGTAAGAATAAAGATAAAATACAACTACAATAATGAAATTCTCTTGAGATCACTGTCTTCACTAAAAGTCATTCTTAACAGAATGAATTATTATGAGAATGTGTTTTGTCATAAAACTCATTTTCAGCAGAATGAGTTCTTTATGAGATACAAAAGAACAGCTCCTTCAGTGTGAATCACCGCTGGTGTGCGAGATAATGATTGTTCCGTGTGATAACGAAGAAATAAGCGAAAAAGGAAAGTTTGTGTGAGATGATGATTGTTGTGAGGATGATGATCAGAACCGAATTGTGACACCCCATTTCTACTGTTTGCAAATACTATGGTTTTTCATAAAAGTTCATGAATACAAAAATACGGTTTATCAAAAACCGATAATTTACATGTTTTAAACTGTGGGTGTTACAAATCCATACCAAATCTAATCATAGTAAGCAAGAAAGGATTAATCCTTATGTCCAAGACAGGAGCTATGTGGGCTCCACTCCAGCTAAAATTCATCCACTTATAGCATAGCATTTAACCTGGAATACATGGCAAAACATAGAATACGTAAGACAATAATATCTCGTGAGTTACATGAGTTTTAGACTCAACACTTAACTTCTTTCTCCAACCTTTTTATAGAACCTTATAACATAAAAAAACATCCTTACAAATTTTATAGTAATAATATACTATAACTCTTCACTTATCAAAATCATTTCATAAAATACTTTGTGAAAATAACATCTTTCAAAACTCTATAGTAGCAACATATTATAACACTTTATTTCTCAAAATCATTTTGTATCATACTTTGCAAAAATAGTATTTTCTTACTTTCTTTGACTGGTTTTATAAGCTTGCTGGATTTTTATACTTAGGGCTTTAATCACCATAAGTGATACCCCAAGTTTCTATGGCTAGAAAGAACGGATCAATCCTCACCATAGAAGTGCTTAGGCAATCTACTTCGCGATGGGGCTTTTCCCCAGTAGACCCCTTACCTAACCCAGGTAGGTGGAACATAGTTCCCTTACTAACGCTGCTTGCTACAATTACCAGT